>DWCF01000700.1:0-40236 GCA_018230265.1 Delias oraia | reverse complement strand
TATTTAATAGAAACACGTAAGTCAGACTCGGTGGGTAGTGTAGCGGGCAGAACGACGTCTGCCGAGTCTACTAGTTAAATTATAAATCTTTAGACCGAGTTCGAACCCGATACCTCTCGCTTCATGGTACACTTTTAGCTACGAGACTCTTGAGACTTGGACAAAAATAATTACCAAGATTGATAAAAATCGGTCCTTCTCAAGTTTTCAATTGTGTAACTCACTTAACTTCGTTTTATATTCATAAGATAGTTTCCGTGTCTTGACTGGTTTCAATAATTTATATAAAGAATAGTGGCCATGACTTTATATACAGTCCAGTGCACTTTAAAACACTTCACATAGACCAACAAAGAGATGGCTTATCACACATCTGAAGCCTTTTTGGTAAAGTGCTGACCTTAATTGAAGAACAGACGCTCTTTTAGATAATATATATCAAATTCTCGTGTTGTGGTATTTGTTATCGTGGTAAAGTGCTCCAAAACGACCCGAACGATTATTCTTAAGTTTTCTTTGCATATATCTGAGAATCAGTCAACAATTGAAGCTCCAGCCTAATTAAATATATTTTTAACTATATATTATTTTTAATTCAGTATTCATTATTCATTTTTCATCTGTACTTTTCAAGTCCTTATTAGGAGTTTGATAATTTTTAAGATACGTAGCAACGGCTAGTATTCATTATTTTTAACTACTTTTATCTTAACTATGTAATTAGTGGTATAAGCAATTATAATTGTATGAACAGTAAAACTAACCGATAATTCTCTCAATTCCAGATGTGACATAACGATGGCAGCCACTGACGGGCAAGTCGTGGTCGCAGCGTCGCGTTGGTCTGACGAGGGCCTCTACCTTCGCGAATACGTCGGAAAGAATCGACTGCCGAACGTTGCGAAGATCATAAAGGGACAGTATGGAGGTCTAGGTGTTCCTACATTACCCAGCCCGGGATTACAAAGTACAGCTCTTATCGTATCAGCAGGAAAGCGGAGAAAGATCATCGCTCAAGCTATTAAACTGAAAGATGGTCGCCGGATGGTAAGCGTCGGACCGAGAATCGCGATTCCTGATTCTTACAAGGGCTATTTCGAACTGCTCAGCGAGGAAGGGCGGGCTGTGAGATGTATAGAGTCAGTGACAGAGTTATCTAGGCGTAAATTAGATGATGGATGCTTAGTAAGAGAAGTTATAAGAGTTATTTGTGCTAAAATAGACTTGGATGGTAATGTTACCGCGGATGGTGCAAGAAATTTACCATTAGGTGAAGTTATTATGCCCAAAGGTGAGACGTTTTTAGGTAAGAATAAATATTTGAAGTGTACGGACACGAAAGGGGATACGGTGCTGTTGAGCTTGGATCAGCGGGGCAAGTTCTCGGCCATCGCTAAAGAAGACAACATTAGTGGCGTGCACACGGCCAAGACCTTGCTGACTAAACGATTACCAATAACTGTGAGGTTGGTGCATGGTACACCACCCCGAGGCTTGAAGAGTGCCAGTCATTTTGTACCAGAGATTAGACTGTTATCTATCTTCGAAGAGGACCACGTGTTCGCTTTGCCTTTGCAAAAAGAAGGCAACTCTCTAATTGCCTTACCACTAGCAGCACCGCTGAAGATGCTCAGATGCAAAAACGAAGAACAGATTAAAAATTTCATGGAATTTTCTAGATTGGTGGAAAAGTGCAATAGATTACTAATAGACGTAGTTGATAGGATTCATGTGTTGGATGGAAAACTCGGTGATCCTAAGAGGCTCCTCAGTGCGCCACTTCATGCACCACCGTTAATAAAAACGGGATACTTCCTGCGTCGTAGTGTATCGTCAGACTCAGCCAACCACCACAAGCATACGAACAAACACAGCCACATCTATAGCAGTCATCGGGATGAAAACAGCATCCCTGACGAATATGATGAAATAGATCAAATTTACGACTACGTCAGAGGTTTTGCTCCACTCCCGAAGAACCTGAAGGCTTCTTACTCCAATGAGCTATCGCGACATGAATCTGCACCATCATCTCCAGCTCCCACACCAATTCACATGCCGTTAATCACCGAAATCAAACCAGAACCACCACCTATAGAGACCATTCCCACAAAGAAACCATTGAACCAAAAAGCGGAGAAGAGATCGCGTAAATCAGCCATCAACCCACCAGCTAAAGAAAAAGTGACGCCGGCGCCTAACTTGCCTAAGCTATACATAAAAAATAATGTAAGCAACAAGAGTCGGCTGTTCAGTCAAAAGAGTCATTCGCCAACGAAGGAGACGCCTAGTCCAGTCGCTAGTCCCATACGACCGCTGTCTAAAGGTGATTCGCCGATCTTCAACATACGATATAAAAGTTTATCCAACATACACCAAGCTATGGAAATGGATGGAACGCTTGACTCCAGCCACTCCGGCGGTCGGACGTCTGGTGACTCCGGTAATGGACCAAAACTGCCAGAGAAAAGATCGAGAAAGTTGAGCAGACCGAAATCTTTGACGAATTTAGTTTGGGAGTTGAAAGGTTGTCCAGTTGAAACGATTGAGAAACCAAAATCTAGGGTCAAAAGCGAGAATTACAAGAAACTCGGGAATAAACTCTCGCTGGGAGCGCAGAAGAGGGTGCCAACGCTGTATCTTTAGTTATCTCGGTAAGTTGAGTTGAAATTTACTTGGAAAAAATATACAAATATTGACAAAATTACATAAAAAGTTCATGAAGTGTTAACAATTTTGTTTATGTTCGTTCATAAAATTCGATAATTATAAATTCTATTAAGTAAATATAATCAAATACTTTTACAGTTATTTGAAAAAAATATAGACCCATACACTAAATTATATATAAAAGTATTCTTAACATTTTATTATTTATATTTATTCTTAAAATTCGATAATCATAGTACCCCATTAGAAATAATTACATAATATTAAACTATAATTTTATTTTAAAAAATAACCATAGAAAAATTCTCAGCGAGCCCACCCTGCTGCGTTAAGCTTGAAAGGCCGCCTACAACAGCGTACGTAAAAATTACCAATATGTATGGGGTATGGAATATGGATGAGTGCGTGGTTTCGCCTTTTACGCCTATGCCATTATTGAGAGCCTTGTAGCTGAATTCTATTATAAGTCTACCATGAAGCGAGAGGTATCGGGTTCGAATCCCAGTCCGGACATATATAATTTAAATTATTCGGTTTATGGAAGGGCTTGAGTCATGCTAACGCACTAATTGGGCCGGCTCGTCCAGACTAATACAACGGGCTCACAAGATACTCAGCGTGAAATGGTAGTTGTAGTTGAAACGGTACTTTTACTGTGTTTCGCTGAGTGAGTGAGTAAATCGGAGGCCCTTAAAAATGCCGCTTTAATGGCGTAAAAATCCGTCAACACTACCAATGCGCGGACTAAGGCACGGTAGGTATGAACGGCGATGTTCTCTTACCATATAGGAGACATACAGGATCTAGTCCGTTGTCCGCTGTTACATGAAAAATGTTACAAGCTTCTGGATGTCCTGCCAAGAGTCGCAAACGTGTAAGCGAGGTAACGCAATTCGGCGTTGAACGAAGTCCCCGTGGCCTTGTCGCGATCACATCTCAATCGTCAGTAACATTTAGTATGGCATATCACGAAGTTTCGTTGCAAAATGATGATACCAACCTTTAACATTTGCTAAACCTAATGGAAAACCTGCTTTTGGCGTTTACGATCGACTATTCTAATGGAATCTGACGTGCAATACAATTAAATATTTATTTATTCAATCTTTTTCCTGATAAGCGAAAATATTTGCACTAAAAACATTTTCTACGTATTTTCAGCGTAATTTGAACCACCTGTTATTAGTGTAGTAATTACTAAGCGCGGGTAGGGCGCCGCGCCCCAGGGACGAGCCAAGCCCCTAGATTTGCGTTTTTGCTTTATTCCAAGGTGATAGCGACACGATATGATTCATAAAAAACATACTTACTAATTATTATTAAATTACCTACATATGGAAATGAAATAAAGATAAGATAGTGTTGTGTATAAAATATAAAAGGTGTGACCTAATAATAAGAGAAATGTCAAGAGTAGAGATTATTCAGAATGCAAAAATACCAGCGTTTTTTTCATCGTTCACATTGATAATTATGAGAGCCTGGTAGCTAAGTGGTTAGATAAGTCTACCCTGAAGCGATAAGTATTGTATTCAAATCCCGGTCCGGACATTTCTAATTTAATTTATTCGGTCTCTGGAAATGCTTGACAATGGCCGGGCGAGTTACGGAATACTGTCACACCCGTGGGAGACTATGCTGAAGGAAATGCGGGCGCACTAATTGAGCCGGCTTGTCCGAAGTGATACCTCGGGCTCATAGAATACTCAGCATGCAATGGTAGTTTTACTTAACGGCGATTGTACTGTGTTTCGCTAAGGGACTGAGGATATAGAAGGTCCTTAAAAAAGCTGTTTGTGTGGTGGAAAAAGCCAGCAACACAACCAATGCGCGGACTTTGGCGCGGTTGTCCATGGGGGGCGGTGTTCTTTTACCATATAGAAAACCCACCTGCTCCATTGTCCGGTATACTATAAAAAATACCCCCGTTTTCATTTCAAAAATACCTATATTTAAAAGGTTGGCGTTGCGCCCGTGATGCTGGAGGTTTCCATGGGTCGTGGACCACTTTACTATCACGAGTCTCCTACCTCATGATTTTTATTGAAAAGTATTACAAAACCCGCATCCGTTTTTTATTTCTTAGTTTTATCACCTTGTCCACTGATGTCAGTGTGCGAGCGCTGAACACCTGTTCAGGGTAAAAAGTTGTCTATGCTTTTAAAAGGTTCAATTATTGTGTGTCTCTAAGCATTTCTTATTTCGCTTTAACGTTCCCGTGTTTTACAAAATATTGTATTTTTATTTACTTATTTAAATACTCTTAATATTATATATATATCTTTAGTATACGTAATATATATTTAATATCATATATCGCAACGGAGTACTTATTTACCAAAGAAATATGACCTTAACAACTAGACAAAAGTTGGCAGTAAAATCCAAGTAGGAATGTTAGGTAAATTTAATAAATATTTATTAATGGGAACAACGTGCTTGCGGTTTCATACAAAAAAGATATACTGAATATACTCAATATACATAAGAATTTTAATTTAATAAAACAAATGTCATGTTTTTTATCAAAATTTATAGTGATTTATTGTGAATTTATAGTGATATTTATGCGCCTTTTACCATCTTTGTGCAAGAATCAGACTTTGCCGACGACTTGTCTATACTCTTTAAATTATTCTGTAATTGTCTATTTATACCTTTAGTAGCACTAAGTAAATTTAGTTTATATTAATTTACTATCTATACGTACTATATACTTTAACATAAATCTAATACAAACATTTTTAACTTTAAAATTAATATAATGTTGACATAATAAAATAAATAAATGACCAGCGATAAAAACAATTTTATTAATACATACTATGAAATCTCACTTTTTTATACAATAAGAGATGTCACACAAATTATATATATAATTGTATTTTAATAATGATTATAATATGTAGTGTCTGAAATAAATCCTTCAGAAACTACATTTAATGTCCTTTATATGTTATACATAATAATATTAAAAATAATTGAATATATAATTTTTATAAATTATTTATGTGTAAGGAGGTTTTTCTTTACACATTGTATATTGGTGAAATTAGATTGGGATATTTCTTACAAATGTAAATCAGTTTTTTTTTTAATTTCAGGTCGCCGCAGTCATGCGTGACTCGTTTCGACCGATATAATGAGGGCCCGAGGACCATCGAAACGGCTAAACATGACAGACAACCCGGCCAACGAACATTAATAAAATGGTAAAGAAATAATTTAAAAGTCCCACACACATTTTATTCTTATTTGTTTAAAGCGCCATCTCTGAGGAAATCGTTGAAACAGAAACAATTTCAATTATTGCATTTCCTTATTTTGGCTCTAAAATTTTGATTAATAAATTATTATTGGTTTAATCATGTTTTTCAATCTTGTGGAAATATTTCGTTAGATTCTTAATAAGATCAGATTCAAATTGAATCTGCCCCTAACATTCCTCTCGAACATTTTTTAAGAACTTTCTTACCAATTTATTAGTGATATAATAAACGGCCAAAATTACATTTTGATCTCCTAATAATAATCATTATTTATAATAATGCCATATTAAGGTAAATGCTTCGGTGTTCTTAGTATAAGTTTTGTCCTACTTAGCAATACCTTCTCTTAAACGTTCGTATAAAACCAAAAACTTGAGGTGCCTTACTATGTAATAAAATTCTTTAAAATTTCCCCTTCGCTGTGTATTTAGTTTAAGTTTAAAGTCACAAGTTATCGATAAATAATAGTTCATTATGCATTTATCATATTTTACACATCAGACGCAATAAAAGCTTAATCTAGTTTTTATATGTAATTTTATTTAATAAAATTTTATGAAATTTTCAATCGATTTGATTGTAACTAATTAAACTGAGGAGATTTGTGAGTCACACTATCTTCTATTCTTTGAGTTAGTAAGAGATAGTCATATGTTTATCTCCTGAGCTAAGTTGTTGATAAAATATCAATTCATTGAATTCCACTTTTAGAACTTTACTAGATAAAATGTATTTTATGGTTACTTCTTTTTAGATTGTAAGCAATGATAATTTTCTTGGAGGTTCAAATGGTTGTATCTATTATCTTTTTGAATCTTTAACAAAGTTATCGTTCATTTTATGTGTTGTATCTCTGTAGGGTATGTGAAAGAATCAACAGAACACTTTGATTAGCGATAAATGTTCTCAGTGACATTACAACGTATTTTTCAATCTTAAAGACAATTTGCAATTTTAAGTAGAACCACTGTTATTGTAGAACTGCGCCATCTGATTTTGAAATCTGGCACTATTACGATTGACATTTGTACTGATAGAGAGCGTTTTAATTAAAATGGCTATTTTCAAATAATTTATCCCTAATCAAAGTTAAAACACAGGTGCATGAATATTATAAAATCACAAAAAATATTTTTTTACTCCAAATATTCGATAGTTAAGAACCCTATTCTCAGAATAGGTAGGTAGTTCGTACCTATTTTTTATTATTACCTGTCATTAGGCTAAGTTTTGAAATTGTAGTCTCGATATTGTAATACTTGAATAAATAAAATAAATTAAAATTATTTTATTATGCCTGAAAGCCCGGAAACGTAAGTGCTGAGGTTGTCCATAGGCGGGTACCCCTTATCCTAGTTGTTGCTCCTCCTCCTTTGCCTCCCTATTTATTTTTTTATTTAAGACACTTGATTTCGCATATAAATATCGCCTTCTGAACTTTCGCCTACTTCTCGTGCAGGATGCTGCAATGAACCAAACGCTCTCTGACTTACAACCATGAATAATTTCGAGATATTTAAATATTCACAATACTAATTACTTTGGTATTAGCATATGACCCCTGAATGTAACCTAAACGACCCTTGGAAACAAATTCATAATATAACTATAATTTTAATAATAAAAAGCTGAAAACTATTAATTTGAGCTTATCTCATGAAAAATTATAAATATTGATGTAAATATTAAATAAGTTTAACTTTTTAATTATTTATTTACTTTTTGTATATTGCCTTTAACAATAAGGTGTGTCATTGACTCAAAGCTATGAAAGACTGTAGTACACAGCTGCTTATAGGTAGTCTATTGACATGGTTGCTATAGTTACCAGTAGTAATTTTTGTTATGTCAAAAAGTGCAAAAATTAAGGGAATTTACGAAATAATTTATTTAATTAATTATTATTGCTTGATTCTCTGTTATTGTTTACGTAAATATGACAAAAATTTATATTAATTATGCAATAGTCATTTCCTATTAATATTTTCATCAACAAATGTGTATTTCTTCAAGCCGTTCTTCTGCACATTTACCAAAATTCTGCAATTCTAGTCAGAGAAGCCAAAAATAAGATCTCACCGCTACTCTAACCGAGATATTTTAGAACACAGAATATACCGTCACGCTTTAAGGAAAATGACTTAAAACTGCAAAGGGAAACAGGTTAGCAGTATTATTATAGAATTTAGATTGCGTGTTTATAATTCTAACCGTGAGTTGTACCTATTGAGTAACAAACTTGATTTCTAAGCATTAATATTCACGTTTGATTGTTGGATTTACACAACGATGATTCAGATTCATAGCTCTATATCTTTGCTGAATTCTACTGTTTCTTTGGAGTGAGTGAGGATATATTTCTTACAATTTTGATTTAATCTATGACTTGGTATTTCCAACCGTTGCGTCACTTCTTATTTTTCATAGCACATTCACAGACGTAATATTAATACTTTTATATACACTATGGTTTACAATTTATACTGTTTGACTGGTGTTTAAAAAACACAACAACCGCGGATTGTAGCGCGTCTGCTCATGGGCGGCGGTGATCTTTCAAGGAGTCCCGTTGTATACACGTAGTAAAAATAAACAAAAGACACTATTTAAAATAAGTTTTTAAAATTATTAACTTTTTAATTACCTAATTCTTAGTTTTCTCTAACCTTTTATTTTATAACAATCTCAAAGGGATGTGTTATTTCAAAAACGTGGCAGCAACATTATAAGAGATGTTATCGTATTCGTCAGAATATCTAGAATCTAGTAATTTTATTATTATTACACACATACATTACACTCATGCATAACACACATGCATTAAACACACTCACACATGCATACTATTGTACCTACTTATCGATACTCCAGTACAAAAACAATAATTTAGGTAACAAAAATAATGTTGGTGGCAGCGCACCGCCCCTATTGTCCTGGCGCCTGCGTGCGCCGCACACTTCGCACTCAGTCTCGGTTAAAAAACCCATTAGTCCCACCAGAATTGGGGCCAAGGTGAACCGCGGTGGAATAAAAATTACTAATTTCTTGAAACTTGGGTGTGTCGTAAGTTCGAGTTATGAATCACGTTACTTAAATAATACAAAGGAGTAAAAAGAATAATATTTAAACATGAATGACCCAAATGATGGCCAAAATATTTAAAAAATATTGCGAAACAACCAAATCTGAGATTATTCGTGTTTGAATAAGTCTAACATGAAGCCAGAGGTGTCGGGTTCGAATCCCGGTCCGGACAATTATAATATAATTTATTCGCTCTCTGGTAGGGCTGTGAGTGGTCTGGTGAGTGTCTTATTACTGTCACACCCATGGGAAAGCCGTGCTGAAGCATGTACTGACACATTAATTGGGCCAGATCGTTGGAAAAAACATACAATTAACAGCATTATGAAATGAATTTGCATATTTTTTATACATTCGTTCTACAAGCAGGAGACTTATTTAGGATAAGCGGCCCTCTGTCCATGGACACCCGAGCATCTACTTAGCCGCGAGTGCGTTTCCGGCCCTTTAGGGATAGCTGTACTTGAAAGAATGTATTTAATAAACTGTCACTCTCGCTGACGTACATTTGTTGTTGCAATTACAAATTTTAGATATTTTAAAGGTAAATTATTAAAACACTAAATACTCATAATATTTGTTTATTTATCTCTATATATTACACAATCAAGAAAACAACAAAAAATCAATAAAATGTAATAACATTGTAACAGCTTTAAAGTAATGAACTATTAATTCTTTTTACCGCAAGTAAACGCTGGTAACTCAACCAAGATTGCTAAATTCTAACCTTAGGACAACAGTATGGTGACAATTTTTCATAGAGCCGTTGTTGAGGGTCAGAAAATACCCACTAAATTGAAAGTGTTAGGCAAATTAGTATTGTGTAGGTAGTAAGAGAAGTTTGAGAGCCGCGTAGCTAAGTGGTTTTATAGGTAAACTACGAAGAGAGGTATTGGTTTCGATTCCCAAGAATGACAATTATAATTTAATATATAATTTATTCGGTCTCTGTAAGGTCTTGTGTGGTCGGGCGAGTGTCTTAATAACGGATCTTCCCTGGATGTGATTCCAAATTATCATGATAACGTATATGCTGATGCATTAATTGTGCCGGCTCGTCTCATATGATACCACAGGCTCACATAATACTAGTTAAATAATATTTAAAATACAAATAATCGAAATTATACCGTTAAAGCATCATAAGCAGTCGACAACATAACCAAGGGCGGTTGTCCATGTTGGGTGGTAATATCTTACCATATAGGAAACCTGCCTGCTCCGTTGCCCGCTATACAATAAAAAATAATAATAACCATCAGTGGTCTATCAAAAAGTTAAAGTCGGTTTTTAATTTTTAACAACCTCGCACTAAACCTATGGAAGGAAGGCGTTTAGACCTCCCAAATGGCCTTTGTCTCGAATCCTTTGCCTTTTCAATCTCTCCTCTTCGTAACCATCAACACCCAAACCGAATCTCTCTATTAACTTTTCCCCTTTATCACCATTCAGTTCGATGAATTGTTTTCTCCTTCGGTAACCAACATCCGGGTCAAAAATCCATGTTTGCGTTTCGTGCAGCAAGGGAAAACCGATTAGATTTGTTTGTATTAATGATCCAATTGCTCCGGCTGACTCAGCGAGGACACATTGGTTGAGCATAACCATGACACAGACTGATAGCTGAAAAGACAATTCATTTATTGAAAAAAAAACACAATTTGATGTATTTTGAATTTGAAAATTTGCTGATGAGATTACAGCAGGCGTTTTAAAAATGCGTATCAAAATATTATGTTTGAAAAAGGTTTATTTTGTATGTGTAAAGGTGTAATGGAACTAATTTTGTCATTATGAAATGATAGTCAAATTTATGAGAAATTGTTCATAGATTTTAATTTTTTTTCGTGAATTAAATAGATATATGTAATTTATTGAAATATTAAGCTTAATATGTACCAGTTTGGAGTTATTTTGCCAGAGACTTTCTCGTTACACATAACGTACTATTTATTTCTCGTATCAGTTACTTAAACTATGTTTTTATAGCTTCTAACTAGTTTTTAAGACTTTCAAAAGTGGCTATATGAAGATAGATTAGAACTAGTAACATTTTAGTCTCAATGAATGCGCAGCATGATGTAGCATTACTTTTAATCAAAATGATTATATATTTTTTAATTAAATCGAAACTCTATGTGGGTCGTCTATACATATCTCTTTGCCTGACATAAAAAGCAAAAAAATAATTTTTCCAGACTTTAAACCTATGCAAACTAACATTTTACTATATCGGCTTAACTATTATTAATTTAATAAATAATATTTTTGGAAATTAAAGTATAATTAAATACGCCGCTTAGTGCTGTTAAAATTTATATCTACAACAATTATTGCAAACTGAATTCACACAAATATCATACTAAAACTCAACATATCTCGTCAGTTTGGCAAGCGCGTAAAATTTATACTTAATGCCATTAAAATATATCTATTAGACATAAAGCAGAACTAATACCGTAATAAATTAAATTTATAACAAGACTAGTAACTAACCCCGGCTACGCACGGATTTTTAAACATAAGACAATAATTTTTACACCCTGGGTTGTTCCCTATCCCTATTTTTTTGAAAATATAATATAGCCTCATATATATATATCATTTATTCCTTGATAAATGGATTATCGAAAACTGAAAAAAATTTTCAAATCGTACCAGCAGTTCCTGAGATTAGTGCGAGCAAACAAACAAACTCTTCAGCTTTATAATATTAGTATAGATGTATTATATAGTACTAAACACCAAATTAAAAAAAAACACCACATTGGCATATATTTTTTTATAACTAAAAAAGGCAAAACATGTCGAATCTACAGCACTTTTTTCCAGGTTTATTTTCTCTGTAATTTGAACATAATTTTCAATGGTAACAGAAAGAATTTCATTTTATATTATATTAAAAAAGCAAACAAAAAAACTCACAGCAGCCCACATCATTCCATGTCACTGCGGCGCCGTAACCGAAACGTATTTGTTGCGAATTTTACAAGCATAGCGAGTTGTTTGCGCCGACTATAATTTGGCTTGAATTACTTTTTATTTGCGCAACGCGGTCACCGAACAGACTAGACGTGACAAATGAAACGGAGCGAACGTACCACTGAACCAAGAATCGTTTAGTAATTATAAGTGCATAAAGTTTATTAATATTTGGCAATATTATGTAACAATTGATATTTTGGGTAATTTTCTTAATGGTAGGTTACTATTTTTAACTCATTAGTGCTGGACAGGTTTTCATTTTACAGTGGAATCTTAACAACTCGGACCTCGTTTAGTCCAAATCCTCATTATGTCGGAAAAATATGCTAAACCCTTCCGCTAGACCTCAAAATACGCGCAAGTTTTTTTTATAAGAACTTCACGCAGTCCTACTACTAAGAAATATCAGTTAATATAATGTTTAGAGTAGTACAAATATTTTACGCTATTAAATATCATTTTAAGGTCACAGTTGTAATATATAGATTATAGACACATAAATATACAATTTATCCCATATAGATATCTATGGCTAAAACTGCACCATAGACAATAACGCATATTCTAATTTTGTATTTTCCGCATCCTGATTGGCCGTCCCTGGATTGTCAACGCATGCGCGTTAGCTTCGCCGTCACCCACGTAAACAGAGAAAAATCGATTAAATGTGTTTTCGTTAGTACATTCTATTTAATTAATAAATAACTGTAAATATTATTGTTATAATTTATAAGTGTTAAAATGATGCAAGAATACGATGAAGACTTCTTCTTTGAAGAGGATAAAATGTATGTGCTGCTTTTTAATGTTTTTTTATCTTTTTTGTTTATCAACGACTTCCTTTTGCAGAGAATTATCGTGTGTTTGAGTTGTGTGTTTGCTTTTGACCAGTCTCATGTACCAGAGAGTTCAAATTCTGCCCTTTTACGATCCAAATTATCCAACGATGTTGACCATAGGACATACGATGTATGAAGACAAAATGTAATTTTTTTTCTATTATTATTTCTCCCTAAACCTGTGTTTTCCAACTTGTGATCCCTGGACCTCTGAGAGGTCTGCGAGTATATGTAAGGGGTTCCGCAGTGTCATCACGGACCACACATAAATACTAATAACTCAATACGAATACCTCTGATGTTTTTTGCTGTTTATTTTATTAAGGGGTCCGTGAAAACTGACCTTGAATTCCTAGGGGTCCGTGGCTGAAATAGGTTGGGGTTCGCTGCCATTGACGATGTCTGTTACCACCAGTGCACGTGTGTTATAATTTTATATGTTTATATATGTTTTATTACATAGCAAACCAAAATTGGAATTGCCAACAAACTCTCATCTGTTGCTTGCTGTTAATGAGAGGTATTTTTTTATTTACTTTATATAATTTAAATCGGTAGGTACTTTTATTTTTTATTTATATTTTTTACTTTTTTTCTGATAGTCAACCCCAACCGGAAAACTCCAATTTATTACATGCGCTTAAAGAAAGGTATCGTTTTTGTGTATGTACAATTAAATGTGAGTTTTTTTGTTTTATTTTTGATTTTTTATTTAGTGAATCAAAATTAAATGAAGATATACCAGTTGCGGATATCTCAGTCCGACTTGAAATGTAAGTATTGTGAGTATTTGTAAATATAATACTAACTGTATTTAATATTTATAAGGTAAATAGCTTTTGCTAATCTTTTTTTTCGCCGGCTCATATATTTAAATCAATTTACGACTCATAAATTATTTAAAGTGTCATTTTAAAACTAAAAGTGAATCGAATGAATAATATAAAGCCTGCAATATTCCAGCTCTCGTTTCTAGGTGTGATGGTGAGAACTAATGAATTATTCAAATATGTCAAGCGATTCCAATATAACAGCATTTTTATATATTTACTTAAATATTAATTAAATAAGTAAAAATATTGTAAAATGAGCCTTTATCGCTGAGATTCATACATGTTAGTTTTGTTTTAAATAGTCTTTATTAAAGTAATATAATCATTATAAAATAATAATGTCATGATTTGATATTAGGAGAAAATCTTTTCCAAACTATTAAGTTGAGACTATCATTACACATTAAATATTTTATTAAACACAGCTTTTCACCACCACATTAGCACTATTGCATTTTGAGTATGCAATGCAGTTTTTAACTTTATAATGCATAAATAATAATAATTAACTACTTTGGATGATAGTTATTAAAATTGTGGTAATTATGATGAGATTGTTGTGGTCTAGCCCAGACTGACGCACGCGATGGCGGCGAGATGGCGGCCTCCTCGCGCGCGAATTCGAGTCCAATTTAACAATAGACAATCCAAAATCGCCAACGCAGATTCGTCCGGAGACTTAAGTCATCCGTAATATATGATAGTAACCTATATAATATACACGATAGGGATTCATTGTACAAAATCTAAAGAGAAATGCTATCTAAAAACCGAAAGATAATGTGTCGGTTACCGGTTTTCGTTTTCTGTCTAAACTTGTCTTTCACAAAGAAAAGCCTCCTCTAAAGCTTTAAAATTCTTTCTGCTTTTTGCACTTCCTGTCTGTTCGTGTAAAAGTAGAGAAAAAATTATTTATATTAAATAGTTTTAGTAGAAGTACAAGGTCGCTCAGCGAGCTATGTGGAGTGCTATGCTCGGAGTTTCGCTACGTGATCGAATCTGAAATGAGGAGATCCGTAGACGATGTAAAGTCACCGACATAGCAGATGGCCGATGGCGTACAACAGGTATGAATGGAGGTTCAAAGGGAAAGCCTATTACCAGCAGTGGACGTCTTACGGCTGAAATGATGATGATGAAGTGATTTTAATTGTAATTTTCGGCGAGCCTGCGAGTTCGCCTTGCACCCACGTTAAGCTATAATAGCCGTTCTGGCCAACAGCGTGTAGCCATTCATAAATCATCGCCTGCATCGTTGAACGCTACATAAGAAAATATAGATTCGCTTATAGTATTGCTGTTTCAAAATCTAATAAGATGTATTAATATGTCGGAGAATGCTCCTGATTACAGAATACAAGACCAAGAAGGTCCAGACTGCGTCTACAATGACTTACGCAGCAGCCGGTACTCTATACAACATCAAAATCTTATGTGAGTCGAATTAACCCGGCCTTGCTCGTTCAGCCCTGCACTGTGTGATCACTTCTCATTTTTTTTTATAGCGAACAACGGAGAAATTGGGTATCCTATATGGTGAGAGAACACCGCCGCCCATGAATAACCGCGCCACAATTCGTGATTTGGTTATACTGCCGGCTTTTTACGCCGCTTAAGCGGTATTTTTAAGGGCCGCCGATATCCTCCCTCGCTCAGACTTTAAAATTAAACCTCTTAAGTGGCATGCAAAGTCGACTACATGGTAACTACTAGTTTTACACGCCATTAAGTACAATGTATCCATGTGTATAAATTAAATACTACTAATGTACCTAGTTTAAAAACTTATTTAAATACTGACACTTCAAGCTCTATATACTCCTACGTATTATGCCTAACTAGATGAGACGGAATATCTCTTCAGTTTCTGTTCACTTAATGTATTTTTGTAGAAAATGTAAAATGCTTCCTTTGTACTGCTATTAATATAAATAAATAAAAGATAGTTTTCACATTCATTGCATCGTCTTTTATTTAGATTCCTTATTCGCCTGAGACCTTTATCATTCCTGAACAATGATTTCAATGCTCGATCTCCTTTTCGTTATAGTTGCAAAACCCAGATAAAACATTTAGAACATTTTATAAGAACTCGTATCATTATTAACATTGAGCTTGGTCTTCATTTGCACCGACGAGTAGTTAAAAAGGTATATCTTGTAATGTTACATTACTTAGATAATATCGATTTGGATACTACGAAAAAATTCCTCCCGTGGGACAGCCAAGCATATGCTAAAGCACCAATTGGGTCGCCTGGTCTGGAGCCAATACCAGCGTGAAGTCCTTGTTTAATGTTTCGCTGAATGTGGGAGAGTAACGGTGGCCCATCAAATTATATTGCTAAGCTGCGTAGAAAGCCGACAAACATCCTCAGCCTGCGGTGCTCTTTTAATATAAGTCTGATTTGTTGTCAGCTGTAATAAAAAAACATCTAGTCGTTTATTCTTTAAATATCAAAAATCATAAAATTTTGTAATAATAAATAAAATAGTCTTGTGCTTTTCAAAATATAAATAATTAAATTCTTCCGATATTGAAAACTATCTGATAGAATTGGTGTTATTTTGTATATTTTTTCAGGGGCATGACAGTTACGTCTGGAAGTGTCGTGCTAACGAAAGACGAGAAAAACTTAATCGGTATCAGTATAGGAGGCGGTGCTCCACTATGCCCGTGCCTTTATATCGTGCAGGTAACACGAAACGATTTTTACTTTTAGATAAATAAGAGCGAAGAGAAAATTTATCTAGGTATTAAATTAAGTTTAGAAATGAGGAGTTTTGGGAAGATATCTTATGACATTTGCGTGCGAGTGCGAGTTTATTAACATTGTCGCACCCGTGGGAGAGCCACGCTAAAACATTTGTTGACTCAAACAATATAAATTGCTTCGAAAGCTTACATCTCTACACCCGCCTGCTTCGTTTCCCCCTATACAATAAAAAATACCTTTAGGGACGTTTTTTTTATTTTTTATCTGACAAATAGATCCATATAGGCAAATACAATATCAAACAAAGGGATAAATTTTTGAAGAATTATGTTTACGATCCAACCCTTTTGTTTCTAAAATTACCGGAACAACGATGTCAAGCCAATATATCCATTTTGACTTGTTTTTGGTGATTTTGAATGTATTAAACTGCGGTCTTAAGCACCCAGCGTAAGGCAGACATATTCTCACAATATTACTCCGAGCATGGCCTTCCATAAATATTCCATAATGAAAAACATTCTCTCGCCCCAACGCCTAACGTAAAAATCATTCGTCAATCGATAACTAAACTTACTTGACATTAAAAATAGCCTTCGCACATATTCACGGAAGACTTCATTATAATTAAAAAATGTAAGTATCCTCCATTTTTTCAGATATTTGACAGCACTCCAGCTTCCAAAGATGGGACCTTACAGAGTGGTGATGAGCTGGTTGGTGTGAACGGTCAAACGGTCAAGGGGAAAACGAAAGTGGAGGTGGCTAAAATGATACAGGCAGCTAAGGTATCTTTTTACAACAGGCATTATTATTAATGCTTAGAATATGACTGATTTCATGTGAAGTGACTTTGGCAAAGATTGTGCTATCTCCTGTATACATTTTTAAAATACCTACTAATATCACTTATAAGTTAGTGTTTGGTCATGAAAGACAGAAATTTTAGAGTTATATGTATAATTTAAATGCTGAATCATAAAACATAACCAGTATTGGTTCGACTACCCTTAACATTAAGGAATTGACGGTAATCGGTTCTCAGGCTTATCTGATATGCACATAAAAAAACTGTATTTTTGTACATATATTGAATAAAAATATTTCATTTAATTCTATTGTAAAGATATTTGAATGTGCAAATCAACTGAAGCTAATTTTTTAAAATAACATGAACTAAAGACAGGTTGTTAAGACTTACGCCTCCCTTGAGCTGCCGTTGGGAGTAGGCGCTCGGTTATTATTTTGTTCGTGTATTCGAAGCAGAAATAATGTTATAGTTATTTCTAGGAAACGGTCACGATCAACTATAACAAATTACACGCGGACCCCAAACAGGGAAAGTCCCTAGATATCATTATGAAGAAGATGAAACATCGATTGGTTGAAAACATGTCTTCCGGCACGGCCGACGCATTAGGCCTTTCGAGAGCAATACTATGTAACGACACGTTGGTGACAAGACTTAACGAGATGAGACAAACTGAGAATACATATAAAAGATTAGTCGAATTAGCTAAAAGGTACCTTTTTTCAGTAATATACAATTTAATAGCAAATTTCAATATCACATGTTTGAAACAAATACAGCGGACATAATTATTATTCAAAGTACAGAAGACACGCTTTTTTGTGAATAACTACTGACAATTTATCGCGGGCAGTGGGGACGAGCGAGGGCTTACCCGAGATTTTAGACGATTAGCACAAGGGCGCCTCCTGCGAGACTTGAACCTCGACTTGGACTATCGTGGGGTAAACTAGCAAGGGACGCAGAAGACACGTTTACGTAATATATATCATTTATGTCAAACGTCATATTGTCAATTTGCTATTAATTTTTATCAGGCGTTAAAAATGTTTTTTTAATTTGGGGCCGTCCATTAATCACGTGAGGCTTGAAGAACTCGCAAGGGTTTATTAATAATCACGAAATATCTGTAGTTATCACGTGTTTTTATTTTTTGTCAACATTCCTTAATTTCAGAATATAATATGATTATACTTTATGCCTGTATTTAAAGGTAACATTCGAACGTATTAAATTTCTTAGTGGGTAAATACACGTAATGTTGGTTGGAACTTAGTCTTACATCTTACCAAACAATACTAACATTTTTCTCATATGATTTAATGACTAAACCAATTATTATGAAAAAAGTTAATTCGGAATCAGAATAATTATATGAACATTCATTTTTTAAGGATGTTGAAATCGTATTTCGACTTGCTTCAAACGTTCAAGTCTTTGGGTGATATTTTCGCTGCGATCGGAGTGAGAGAGCCACAACCACGAGCCTCGGAAGCCTTCACAAAGTTTGGGCAGTATCATAGGCTACTCGAAAGAGATGGCATCAAAATGTTGAAGACTTTAAAACCGGTAAGAGTTCACTATAAATAAATCTGAACAAACTAAGCTTCCACCGCCGTCCATTGACAACCGCACCACGGTCCACGCATTGGTTGTATTGCTGGCTTATTACGCAACTTAAACGACATATTTAAGGTTCTCCGATATCTTCACTCACGTACAACGAAACACAGTAGAAGCATCGTTTCGAGTAGTTGTACTTGCAACGTTTAATTACCATTTCATGCTTAGTATGAAAGTGAGCCCGTGGTATCACTTCGGCCAAGTGTTGTAAATAAATCATATAACAAATCACGATTGTTATCAAGTGATTATGAAATATATCATTAAATAAAGGATAAGTTACTCCTGTTCTATAAAAAAATGATTTTTTTTTCAGATACTAGCGGATATGGGTACATATTTGCACAAAGCGATACCGGACACAAAACTAACGATTCGCAAATACGCCGACACAAAGTTTGAGTATCTCTCCTACTGCCTCAAGGTGAAAGAAATGGATGACGAGGAGTTTGGGTATAATGCTCTGCAAGAACCCCTTTATAGGGTCGAGACCGGCAATTATGAATATAGGTTTGGAGTTATTTTATATATTTCCTTATTTGAGGGAACATTATATAGTTACAACTAGTTTATACTGCTATTTAGACTTTTTTTAAAAATTAGGTATGAAAGTGAATAGGAGGGACCATCTGTGAGAGTGCCATGAAGGATATGTCGATGCACTTATTGTGCCGGCGTGTGTGAGCTCACAGAATACCAGCGTGAAACAATACTTGTACTGTATTTTTCTCAGCAAGTGAAGATGTCGAAGGCCGACAACGCACTCGCGGCTCTGGAAGGGCCAGGGGTGTTCATGGGCGGAGGACCGTTTATTCTAGGTGAGCCTCCTGCTCGTTTGCTATTGTTTCCATGAAATAGGCCCTTGAATTTCTACCGCTTATGTGGCATAAAAAGCCGGCAACACAAGCAAAGCGTGGTTTGTGGCGCAGTTGTACATGGCCATGATAGCCACCTTTCCATTGATAAGTCCCTGGTCCGTTGCCAGCTATACCATTTGAAAATGTAATACTTAAAACGGTTTGGAAATTAATATAAATAATACATTTTATTTTATCGATATTTATATTAATCGACGTCTCTCGCTCGCTCTCTCCCTGTTCTTGCACATAAATGCCGCAGATCTTCGTTGCGCTATTATTATTATTTTATTTTTTTGACAAACGCTGTTGGCATAAGGCCTCCACAGCTTCTCGCAGACTTTTGGAGAAATGAGTTGTGCCGCGACTAGCGCAAGGGCGTGTCCTGCGAGACCCGAATCCCGGCTTGGGCCGTCGCGGGAACGTTGGCCGCCTGACCGGCCGGTTGGATGTTATTATTGCGTTTCATCTATAAAATTTCCCCCTAAAAGTAATGTTTTTTGTCAGGTTAATCCTTCGCTGTCGTCAAGACGCACGTGCGAGGTTTGCGCGTCTTCGTTCCGATGTGCTCGTCAAGTTGGAGTTATTGGAGAACAAAAAGACGCAAGATGTCGCCTACCAGCTGAAGCGATTCATAAAGGGCTTGGCCGTTTATCATAAGTATGTAGAAATATTTAATGATGGATCTAATAATACAAATTAGTGAATTCATGTATTTGCTTAATAATTATAAGTTCTCCCCCCCCTCCCCCTCCTAATACACTGAAAGCGCCTAAAGAAGTTTTCACTTCAAAAATATTGTTAGACCGTATTTCTTTGTCTATTTGCAAATCCAACGATAGTTGGATATGGATATGGATTCGTGATAACGAATAGGCATTTTGATTTTTCGCGTTACCTTATGGCGTTACTCACAAATAACGTAGCCATCTAATTGGTAAAATAATTTTCAAGAGCGCTTCCGTAGATCCTGGGATTACACCCAAAAGTAGTACTCTCGTGGGTAAAGGATAGCCGATTGATAGAAGATATATTATCTATTATAGCAGTTTTATGTTTTTAGTGAGACTGTTGACCATTTGAAGGAAAACACAAACCTATTCCCCGTAGAAGTAGATCTGTCGCAAAATGCATTCCAATACAAGTCTACGGCGCAACCTATTCAGGTGAATATTTTTTTCTTATTTTCATAGACTCCTATACTACTCTACAAAATAGATTTACTTTGTCACTGGGTTTATAAGCTTTATATTATTTTTGTTAAGATACTAGTGGACCCGCAGAGGTCCTGTCCTACGGGTCTAATTATTTATGAACCCTCAGCAATCCATGGGCCCACTAAACCCTAAAAACAGACCATTAAACCCTATACACTAAAAACATCTTTGTATTTGGATAAAGCCCATTTTCTTCTCTTAATTCTAAGCTACCTCCCCACCAAATTTAAGTCAAATCAGTTCAGCCGTTTTTGAGTTTTAAATAGTGTAACTAATACAAAATTCTTTTATATATGTATATAAATTACAAAAATAGTGCATTTATATGTTTTTTAATAAAGTTTAATTAATAGGACTGCCAAGAAGATGACGAAGAGGTTGAATTTGGGAAGGAATTGAAAGAATATCATGATTTGTCTGATGAAGAAGTTAAAAGAGTAGCGAGCAACCGTCAGGCGTCTAATCTCTGTGACACTGACAGCGATTTGACAGAGCAGTTAATACCAAACTTGGCGGATATTAGTATAGGTAGTGTGGCCATCGACAGCCACGGCAATGACAGTGAAAGTTTGACACTCTTGACGGAACTGGGCCTGGCAGACGCCAAGGATGATTTTGGCGAATTTCAAAACGGCTCCATGAAAGAGTGTCATGATGACGTTTTTGACAGATTACTCAATGATTTGGATTTACATTAGTTTTAGATGAAATTTATATTTAATATAATTAATATTTTATCCAATGTTATTATTCTATAAATATAAAATAAATAAAATGAAGAAAAAATAAATACAATCAGAATAGTGTTTATTACATTTGAAGTCAACAACATCTTTTGTACTTGTGTTTAGCAAACATTATTTTATTTAACTATAACATGGTTAGTATCACATACGTTTATTTAAAACTGATATAAAAGTATATTGAAAAAAATTAAGGTTTCTAGGGCCCATAATGAGGTATATGATAAGGGATAGGTTTGTGGGGTTCAAAATAATGCTTCAGACGCTCTATTTGGTATGGGTCGACAACAAATGGGGTCTTTCTCGTATAATGTTCTTTAACGTAATGCTTAGCGTATGGCTGCGCTTTGTGTGGGTGTTTGTGAATGTCGAAGTCAGCTGTCAGTTTGTGAAGCTTTGACACCGCCTTCTCGGCGAAGTGTTTTATACCAGATTGTACCTTCTCGGCGACTTTGTGTAGATGAGCAGTTGTCAAGTGGAGAACAAATAAGAACGTGAACTGAAACAGGTTAGAGAAATAATTAATTGATCTCCAAAAACCGTAAGCATTTCATCCGCGGGAGACGGTTAATGCACAATTTGGCCGGCTCGTCCGAAGTTATACCACTGGCTAATAGAATACTCAGCGTGAAACGGTACTTGTACTGTGTTTCGCTGAGTGAGTGAGTGCGGACCCACCTGCTCTATTTTCCGCTATACCATAAAAAATATAAATTGAAATTAGTAGAAATATATATTTTAATAGAAAATTTGAATGGCTCTCCCGCGGGTGCGACAATGTTAACACACTCGCTCGGCCACTGTTAAATCCTTCTAAAGACTTAGGCCTTATTATTAACGGATAATTAGTAACGGTCCGTTATTAGTAACGGATATATAAATTATTTTTTTTATTCGGACCGGGATACTGTCCCAATAATTCCAATTCTATCTCGTTTCTCTCATTTAGCTATGAGGCTTTCAAAATCTCACTTGATTTTAAATGTATAAAAATGATTACTTACCAGTATGAAAATCCTCATGATGCGTGATGTCCAACGGTGGATGCTATACTGGCTCGCGCCACAATTCGTCCTTCATATAGACTAGGGATCTGCTATATGAATACAACCTTATTCTGATATAACGTAACGTCGTATTCATGCCCTTTCAGGCAACATTTATGCAACATATTGTGAACAAAGTCATTAGAGAATTGTAATACATACTTATATTGTATTTTCTATCCTCTCGCTATACTTGTCTTTGGTTAAAATGTTAGTTCATGGTAAGTTGTATCTCCCTTTGAATTTAAATAATATTCTTGTTCGATTCTCTGTTGTTGTTAAGTAAATATTATAATAGACTACTTGCAAAATTATGACTTCTAGTCACAGAAGCCAAAAAATAAGAAGAAAATCGTAATCGATATCGAATCGGAGCTGTCAAAATAGTCATCCT
This sequence comes from Delias oraia, assembly GCA_018230265.1. Classification (NCBI taxonomy): domain Eukaryota; kingdom Metazoa; phylum Arthropoda; class Insecta; order Lepidoptera; family Pieridae; genus Delias; species Delias oraia. The sequence goes on along the minus strand of DWCF01000700.1, from coordinate 17,146 downwards.
AAATTTGACGGTTTCTTGCATCATTATAAGAAAATCATCAGAATAACACCCAAGGGAAAGTTTCAATCGAAATTCAACACTGCAAGGCTAGCGTTGTTATTCGCATCCTAATCATTAAACTTATTAAAATTTTACTCAATCTTGCGCATGACGTGGTCCTTATTACAATGTAATAAGGTCTTCTACAGTGTGAAGGATAGTTTTACATGATTAGATAATGATGTATTGCATAAAGTCGTAATCAATTTTATAATCAATTGTTTAGGCTTAATTAGACCACGCGATTGAACTTTATAAAAAATATTATATATTTTAATGACTATCTCGCTGTGCTCAGCTTAACACGGATAAGATGGCAAGCGGGACAGCTCGCCGAGAGAGTTTTACCACGATTAGCGCAAGGGCGTCTACTGCGACACTCGAACTTCTTCTTGACCATCATGGGGAATTTAGTCGTATGGGGAATTAAAGTTAAAATAAAACAATATTTATTTGTTTTATAGTATTATTAAAAAATGCGTAGACTTGATATTCTCATTTAAACAGATCTCGTACCTGAATATTATACGAGCATGTAGTTCTGTTAGGAATAATAAATTCCACAAGCTGATCTCAAGTTTGGGAACATTTTGACCTAAATGTTAAGTGATTCTTATCAGCAATAAAATTGAAATTATACGTAACTACGTAAGCAACATTAAAATGTAATGCTAATTTATGCTATAGAAATATGCTAATTTCATAGGAAATGTAGAAGAATTATATTTTATTTCTTTAGTTTATTGATTATGACCATTGTATTCACAACACCCAATGTCCGTAATCATAGTATTTGCTAATTAAACTGGATCATTGATAACGAACTCGTGTTTAACTGGTTGGTAACTAAGAAATCTACTTATATCGACCCAGATTATTTAATAACATTATTAAATAGTCATTTCCCATATGATAAAATCAGCTAAACTTCAAAGTATTCGTTTCGTTTTCTCTACCGGTGTTTTAAACAGTACTTATAACAATAAGCTTGTATTATTAATTTTTGCTCTTATCTGCGAGTTTTAACGTAACGTTAGGTTTTTTCGGCGAGCCCGCGATCTCATCCCGCCCGCGTTAAGCTCTAAAGACAATTCTGACTAATAGATACCGTTTCAATTTTTTTTAGAGTTCTTTCAAGTTTGAATTAAGGTAAAAAGTGCGCTGAGCAGCAAGCTGCCCGAAAGTCAGTCTGTTGCCACGTAAAATTTATTACTTTATTATTAAGCGAAAATGTTTCCGATTTCTAATATTCTCACATTTAGCATATACTTCAACATGGCTCTTCCACGTGTTTAACGATGTTAAGGCTGGCCGCATAAACACGGTTTCAGTATTCGATTTCGAGCCCTTCCAAAGATTTCCTTATAAACTAAAATCAAATCTTATCTCATTGTTGTCTCGTTTATTCAACAACGAATTCATATCAGCGAGAGAGTAATAGAATGTTTAAAAAATAATTGTAGTCTTGAATATTTTATAAATGGGAACGTTAATAAAAATACAATTTATTTAAATAAAATTTATTAAACGCGATACAGCTTAAAAGCTACATTAAAAAAGAGCCCTATTACCTGTTTAACAAATAAAATTTGCTAAATATATAAGATATAACCTGAACGAAGATCGCAAAGTGTTTCTTGGTAACACAAAACCTATAATTTTCCTTTATATTATAGGTCATGCCTCATGGCCCAGGTAATGAAACTTGCCATTGCATGAAATACCATGAACAGACTACAAATTAATTAATACTTCAGCCAAACGTGAATAATTGTTGTTTAGCCATTTCATGATTTGTATATAAAATGATAATTTTTAATAATCAACACAGCTTAACATCAAAATCATGACCACAGTTCAATAAACACCATCAATAATTTGCCTAGTCTGTGCTAAGTAATAGCGATCGCCTAAAACCTTATCTACTTTACATTGATATAGCTTGCAAATAAACATGAATATTAAACCAAATTTAAAAAATTCCTTAATATATCAGAATAGCTTACCGATTGAGATTTTTATAATTTTTTCATAAACGATAAAGTATTACACTAGATAAAAACTGATATAAAATGGAGTACATGTTAATATAATAATATCACTTGAAGACAGTTTTAAGAATATTGTTATATGTGAAAATAACCATGCAGTGTGTTTTATCATATGATTTCTAGTGTTGTATTTATTAATATTATGGATTATTTATTACAAAACTGTATATATCAGTAAAACAAAATAATTAAAAAATATTTTATTAATAATAATTCTTACAAGGAGAAATCAATGTACAAATCCCTACATCTTCAAAATATTATACATAGTATATAAAAGACAGTTTAATTACTACTTCAGCAAAATGTAATGTAGTTAGAAAAACCAAAGACACATAGTATGACAGCAGAAATGTCTTGGATAGTTTCTTGATTATTATTATTCATTGGATATTTCATAAATTTATTCTTTACATATTATTTCGATTTTTGCAAATATTAATAGCAAGTATGTACCAAACTAAACTAAATTATGACATAAGAAGTTGAGATTTAATGTAAAAACTCAATTAGTAAATAATCAATCGCAAATATTATAATTTTAATACAACTCTAATAAGCAAAATTGTATTTATTTTCAATTAGTGAACACATATTTTTTTAATTTAATTAATATTAATCTAATTTAGTTTAGTCTGTGTACATTGTAGGCGACCGGACAACTTTTCAAAGTTTATATTTTAAATAAGAGTGTGTTTTGTACAGTTTAATTACATTAATTTTAACATTTTGAATTAAAATTATTTGTTTCAATTACTGTGAAGATATCTAACTGACCATATGATTATATCAGATATATTCAGAATATTTTCAGTTTATTTGAATTCAGTTTTGAAAGCATTAAAGACTTATTAATGATAGTTTTTTTTTAGTTTGATAGTTGTCTGGTTGCTATTTGGTGGCAAAGCCATAACCCTATGTGAATATTAGGTTTGTATATCACAAGCACTGTTTGCATAATACTCTATGTAGCCCAGGATTGGAGCAATGCGAATTCTTTGTCATCCTCTGAAAAATATAACTTATTATTCATGTATTGAGATCAATATTAGCACCAATATCTATTTAAGTGATTATTTACTGAAAGAAAAAACATACCTAAATTTAAATTTATTTTAATTAGAGCCTCATAGCTGAATGGTTTTATAAGAACGAAACGAGAGGTATCGGGTTCGAATCCCGGTCTGGACAATTATAAATTGTTTGATCTCTGGAGGGCCTGGACAGTGATCTGGCAAATGTCTTAATATTGTCGCTTCCGTGGGAGAGACATGTTGAAGCATTATTGCTGATACATTATTGTGCTGCATTGTCCGTAGTGATACCAAGGGCTCACAGAATACTGAACGTGAAATGATAGTTGTACTTGAAACGGTGCTTCTACTGTGTTTCATTGAATGAGTGAGGATATCGGAAGTCCTTATAAATGCCACTTAAGTGGCGTAAAAAGCCATAGACAATTGTCCATGGGTGGCCATGTTCTCCGTCTAAATAGAAAACCCTATGGTCCATTGTCTGCTATTTCAAAAACAAAACAACTAACTTACCAGTCTCTTTGGACTTGCTAGGTTTGGGTTTATCAACCAACTCATTGTTAGGCACCTCAGGCAGATTGTCCGATGGAACATTGATGCCAATCATCTCCTTGTCTAGATCCTCCTGAAATATTTATTACAAATTATATGATATTCTATTAATGTAATAATTCTGTACTATATATTTTAATTATTGATTAATTTTTAAGGTTAATAAGAATTAATTTTGAAAAAACTTGCAAAATAGGCATAATTCCTGCTTTTGAAAGAGAAGAGATAACATCTTTTATTCTTTGTTATTATTATTTACAAAATATGTTCTAAATACCAGACAATGTCCAGACACAGAAAATAGATTACCTAATGAAACAGTTGCATACATCATTAATAAATGCAATTAAATGACTTTAAAGTGGTTAACAAAAACAATCTTGCAGTTCCACTAACCTGTTCCAGCTCTTCCAATTCCTTCTCCAACTCGTCCTCATCAATGTCATTGGGGAAGGCGACATTGCTACTAATTGCTTCTGTGATTTCACGCGATATGTCGTGCTGTTCAGCTATGTCATCCATTATATCATGCACCTTATCTACGTCACTAGAAAATTTATAGAAATATATAATTCTCATTTGTCATATGAAATATATACATTTGTTAAAAAAACTAAGTAATCATTTATATGAAACAACTTTTTATGAAGTATGGAATTCCATTCCAAAAAAAATAAAATAAAAAAAAACAAAATCAAATGGGAGATAATATTAGTAATTTACTCTTATTTAATACTAACATATCTTTGTGTGCCAGCTTCATAGCATTGGCGGCTTCTCTCATAGTGTTCAAAACTTGTGCATTAGTAGTTGCACCTTCCAAAGCCTCCCTCTGAGCCTCAATTTGTGTGAGAGTTCCATCTATTTGAATAAGCTGCTTTTCATAACGCTTTTTACGTTTTAAGGCAGCAATAGCAGCTGGAATGTATTAATAAACTAATTAAAAAGGTGTCCTAAAGTATCTTTCTCTAAGTTTATAAAATAACTAATAACATATACTATTGTCATTGTTGTCAACAGAGACATGTTACACAAAGAGAAATTAAGGAAACATTATATAGCAACAACATATTTCAATCTTATTTCAAGTAGTAATGAATAAATACATAAAATATAATCCTGTAAAAATATCTAATATCTTTCCAATGGAAACAAATTTTAATTGGAACAACTACCTACTATTTTAAAAATTCACATATATTTTATTTAGGTATTGATGGTCAATCGCCATGGGGTCAAGTCAAGAGTTAAAACTTAAGTATATAAATTAGTAAATAAGTTTAATGACAGTTTACTGAATAAACAACTATAATTATTAGCAACAATAATAAATAGGGATAATGACTCATTCATACATAAAGTAAATCATAAGATATACAAAATATACAAAATCTGTTTCATAACTTGTTTAGAGAAAATAACTAAGTCTTGGTACTTTTGTACTCCTAAACAAAACAAATAAAAATAGATACACATATATAATAAGTAAGTATGGAATCATTTCATCGCTGTCTCTGTAACCTTCATTGACCATAAAATGACATAGCAAGTACCTCTTTTGTTCTTGGTTCCGTGTTTTCTAGCAACTTGAACCTCGGTTTCAACCTTCTTTTCTAGAAATTCAGATTTCTTAATAAGCAGTTCTTCCGTTTCGCGTAATTTTTGGATTGCTTCGTGGGTTGTAGGCCCCTTTTCTTCTTTCTTTCCGAAAAGTTTCCCTAAGAAACTCATATTTTTAATTAATTAGAACTTATTTAGGTGAGATTTCACGATTTAAATTGCGCATAAGATTACAAAATTTGCAAATAACATTTATATTTTAATCACTTTAGTGTTTGAATGCGTCATCTACGATTATCTATCCACCATAACATAATATAACAAGTGTGAATTGTCTAACGGAACGCATTCACTAATGTTCATTCAATTTTATAAAATGTAATTTCTTGATTATTTATCAAGATATTAGATTATTTTTAAACTTAGGTAATTAGTTTTTTGTTTATCATCTATTATAACTCGAAAATTAAAAGTCTTAATATTATATAACATATTTTTTTTAAATCAGCGGTTATGTTGTGATGTTTATTGTAAAAATATAATTTGTAAGATGGACAAAATTCGTATAATCTCGAAGTTATAGTATACTTTTATTAAAATCTCCATTCATTAAACACATACTCTAGACATCAAATTACTTTGATGACTACTACAGATTTTTTTTAATCGGTTAAAAATGTATAATTGCAAAATAATATGATACGATAGTCAGTTATGACCTAACTCAAGCCTCGAGGGGTCCGTGTCGTTTGTTTGTTGAGCCATGACGGCCCATCAAGCAAAAGGAAAGGTACGCGCCCTGTGGAAACAGCAGTGATAGGGTTGGGCCCAGTATAACCCGAAGAAAGGAGGGCTGGTAATAAAACTCGGCCCATGGTGTTTAAATGGTGAAATGTGGCTGCGTGCTGCTCGCGGTCATGGCCCACCGAGTGAGAGTCTCGGGTAGTTCGGGAAATGCCCAGTGGAGTAACCAGCGTACGAAGCGGCAGCTCCTGCGCTCGGCGTCGTCAAATAAGATTACGGCCTACGGCCAAGAATATTCTCACGCGGAAGCAGTATCAAAGTAGTAGGATCGCCAAGTTCGGGAGGGGGATGGCGATGGCGCCGTCGCTACGTCAAATTGGAGGTTTTGGAAACGCAAAAATGGATATACGGAAATCAGGTGGCGGCCGCCCTCTCAAACATCGTTGTTGCGAGTTGGGACTCACGTGATAAACTCGTCAAAGCTCTCCATCCGCTGGATGGTGGCGTTCTTCACGTAGCAGGGCGTTTTGACTATGCGTTGGAGGTCTTTGCTCTGCTTTAGACAGCTTTTGGCGATGGGTCGTCTTTTTGCAGAGCGCAAACCACACTGGCGCCACGAGGTGATGTCAAGATTGAAATATAGCTTAATTTTGACTTTGAATAATGAAAATGTAAAAGTCAAACGAAAATTTCGGTTTTTATATTTGTTTTATAAGATTTTTAATAGTTCCTCCGGCTGTTGTTTCTAAACAAAATTATAGCGTTTCTTGTATCAATAAATGTTTAAATCTCGCTGTAGGTGATAGTATATCCAGAAAATGGTGCGTATCATCAGTCAGGAGACCTACGACGACGTCGTTCGTGAAAATATTGATGAGTTCGACATGAGCCCTCAAGAAGCAATAAAAGAGGCTATTGCACAGTTTGAGGCACAGGTGAATTTTTGTTTCTGAAATAATGAATATTTTATCGCTAGATTATTATTTTTCTAATCACTAGCTTTCTTAATATAGCAAAAATAATTTGAAAATCTAAAACTATAAGCCATTTTATAATTAAAAAAATATATAAAAAATAATACAATTAACTAATTTATATTTTCGCCAACAAGTGGCAATTTTTCAATATAAATCTTTTTCTAGGGAGTAGACTTATCAAATATTATAAAAGACTTAACATTAGGGTCAGGTGACAATCACTTGATCTGCACAACCATTGGAAATTTGAAAGAAATCTCAAGTAATAGTGACACAGATAAATTGTTCAAGGAATTAGATGTGTTAACTGTAAGTATGTTTTACTATTGTTTTAAAAAGAGTTAATGAAGAGATTACATTTTAAATATAAGTAATTTAATAGAATATAATGACAAAATGTTTTAAGCAACTTTTTGATTACCATTAAAACTATTACAGGCTGAATGTAAGAAAGACCTCGCACATCAAATCCGAGCTGGTAAAGAAGGAGCTTATAACATTTTGTTAAGTCTCCTCCAGACCAGCTACAAGTCACATGAAAGCAATGTTATGCTCATGATAAAAGTACTGTATGGCTTAATTGGCTTGATGGATGGACAGCCAGATCTGTTGGAATGTAAAGGAATAGATTTGATGGACAGGTTTGTAATTTTTATATCTATTTAATAAAAATTGCTTGACTGTATAGTAAACCTCACTTGGAAAATGTTGCGATTGTTTTAAATAGCTCTTGATGAATCCTTTACAATGAAAGACTATGAATTCATTTACTTTTCTATTTTTTATTTATTTATTAGATTTGCGATTATTATTAATTTTGGTCCTTTAAAAGTATTGTTGGATAAAGCTTTCCTTTTTGATATTGTATATGAATGTTTATTGCAGCATATTAAATAATGTCAAAAATGAAGAAGTTCTAGTGGCAACCCTAAAATGGATCAATGTTTGCTGTTTAAAACATGAAATGAATAGACAAAATATCTTTGGACTTGGTATAACAGATAGATTAAAGACACTGTTAAAAGTACAAGGAAATGTAAAGGTGAGGACAGAAACATAATTATTAAAAATATATATATATATATATATTAATTTATTATATATATGTATATATAGATTGTTTTGAAGTTTGATGTGTTACCTGTATTCTAGCTAGAGGAAAAGGTTTTAGGGTCTCTATATCTTGTATGTAATTTTATTACATTCCAATCTTTGGAATCTCAATTGGAACTTTGCTTAAAGTGATAACAATATTTCAAATGCTGTGTCTCTCAAATGCAGAAAAGAGGCTAAACACTGAGAAAACTTTCTTTTTATTATTTCAAACCTGTTTAATATTTTCCAGCTATTAAGTGAGACTCTACAACTGATTCGCAGATTTACTCTGGATGATGATATTCGAGTGGAATTTGGTAAAGCACATGAGCATGCACGGGAATTGGGCATGTATCTCTTAGAGACCCTTACACATTTACTCACTGGTATGGATAACTTTATTAAAACTATGGATTTGAATCCTGTAGAAACTTGTAGTAGGCAGAGACAACTCCCTTGTAAATAAAACTTATCAAGACATACAGTACAGGAATTTACTAAAGCATACCTTGATTTATTAATGTAACTAGTGTATTCTATATAAATTAATTACTGTATACTAGTGCGACTATCAGACTTCGTTTTGCTCATTATGCTACTATGTCAACCATATGTGACACTTTTTATTATATTTCATCCATTTTAAACAATACCATTGTATGTTATTCTGTATAAATTATAGTATTGTAAATTTTTCTTGAATTCCCTTTTGTTGTTTTTGCGTGAAGAGTAATAATCATTCATACCTGTAAACTTTGATGTTTATAATTTTAGTAGGATACCTAAGAGGTATATATAATACCTTCCTTATAATGGAGTTTGTCTTAAAGACATTAGGATATTTGTAGATTACAAAATGTCAAGAAAACACATAATTTTTGAACGAATTTTATAATACATATATGTGTTTTCCAGAAAATACAAAACCGCCGTTGGCTTCGGAATTAATGCTTACAATGGCAACACTTTTAGTAAGGAACGAGTTATGCGCTAAAGTAGCTGAATCTGGCAACAATATATTATTCGTTGTTCTGGCGGATAATTTCGACAACGTTACGGTTATACAGCAGGCTAATAAATTGTAAGTAATATTCTCTCGTTTTTAAATCAAATTAAAATTATTTATTAAATGAGCTCTTTCGGTGATAAAATATATGACGTTCTTCGCGAAATGAACATTCTTTTGTAATTAAATTTCTCTTTATATATTATAAACCTGTGAAACCAGATTTCTGCAAACTTACTTGTAAACCAATTCAGCTTGGTAATCTTCAAAAGGAAGTGTCTACCTATCCCTTAAACGGTCTGAAACGCACACGCGCCTCAGCTGAGACTGAGGATGACCATGGATGGATGTCTATTTAGCATATAGAAACACTTGTTTATCCATATACTTTCAATTTGATCATATGCATGCTTTTATTCTAGATTAGTGTGCAGGGTGTATTGAATACATATTATATAAAATAATCAAAACATTTAGTCTACCATGCAGAAATGTCTTCTAAAAGCCACACAATTTTTCAGCGGATTGAAAATGCGATCTCAAAAACATGCATCTCGTATCATCAATGTATACAGTCTTCTTTTTTATAATGATTTCATTCTCCAACATTGCTCTTTCGTGTATCAACTCCGCTCTCAATTTCTCCGTTTCCAAACTGCGTGTCTGCAATATGCTCAAACTGTGATTCAAGTCTCTGACTTCATCTATTAACGCCACTAGTGAGCCCTCGCGGCAACTCTCCACGTTCGGCCGGCGGTTCTTCACATTCAACCGGGTCTGTGCCACCTGAATCCTCTGTGATACTTTCAAAATCTCTTCGTGCAACGTCTCTAGAATGTTCTCCGTCTCAACAATCTTCTGCAGCGTGAGTTTCAACTGATTCTCCAATTCTATCTTCACCTGATCAGTCCGTGCGATACGTTCGCTCAACGCTTTGTTAACGGCGACATCTATTGTACGTAAGTCGCGTGCGCAGTTCATCAAAACGGCGTCAACTTTTTGCCGCAACGCTTTGGATTTGTCTACGGCAACTTTGAATTGGTTTAGGGCATTGACTGTGTGCTGTTCCCACAGTTGGACATCCGATTGTCCTTCAGATAGTCTAGTGGCACCAGACGACACTTTGACGTTAACAGATTTTGTTGCTAAATCGGAATTGTGCGCTTCATACTTGAATGCTAGACGCTTATCGCTCCAGTCGCATTCGAGAGCATTTCTCGCTGCTGCGTTCGTCTTCAATTGAGATTCAATATCGTTTAGCATATCTTGTTGGAGGCGTTTGATATTTTGTATCAACACGGACTCTTTGAATAGCATGTCATTAGGTTCGTCGTATACGGTGTCTGACTGCATCCGATTGCGTCTCAAGTTCAGACATTCCTCGTTAACATATTCCGGTATTGTTAGAACGTCCATTGCGTTCTTCAATTGTTGCCTCTGAGCTTCTAACACGTTTAGTTCGGCGTCTATATCTCGTATGGCTCTCTCCAATTCGGATTTCCAGTAATTTATGTGTCTCGTTCTATATTTTAACTGTTCGGTGCTGTCGCTGAAGTCATTGCATGCCGTTTGATTCACTTTAACGATACAATTTTTGGTGATGGAAGTGTTTTCGTCGGTTACTCCGATTATGTTTCCTTTTAGGACTTGATTGTTGTGTTCGATCCAATTGTTGATGGTGGTTAGTCCGATATTCCTGTCCCCGAATGAGAGATAGTCACCGTCATTGTAAAGCGACATTTTTGATAGGAAGTTGTGCCAAAATGAGCTTAGGTACTTCCGAATGTGTGAATTGTTTGTGTGTTGCCTTAGTTACTGCTCATTGACGATACAAAAGCATGTTGCTAAGCGAACTGCCCGAATTCAAATAATTATGTAGTATTAATGTTAACGCATAGGAGGGATTTTTTAAATTGTCTCAATGTCTTGTAATAAAAACATTTTTGCAAATATAATGCTGTACTATTTTTCATTGCATAACGTATAATGGATGGGCTCCTTACCTAATGGTAAATGATCACCGCTCATGGACAACCGCGCCGCAATCTTCGCTTTTCTTTATGTTGGCCGGTTTTTAACGCTGCTTAAACGCTATATTAACTTGATGGGATTCCGATATTTTCAGACAAAAATACAGTACAAGTATTCTATATTCTGTGAACTCGTGGTATCACTCAGGACAGGTATTGTGTCAGCATTCAAAGCTCTCTTATGAGTAAGATAATATAAGAAAAATAATTTAAATCTCTGCTGAGTTTCTAGACTGTTCTTAGATTTGAGTCTGTTCGTGCAGCCTTTAGTTTTCAAATTATCATAAGTGACTATGTGGTTTTATGTGAAATAAAAATATCTCATATATACTTTCAGAATAACAGCATTGGCTGGTAATGACGAGGTTAAGAGGCAGTTGGTGAAAAGTGGAATAATACCTATTATTGTATCTGTTCTTAGGAGACATTCAGTAAGTATGTACTACAAATTATAACTAGTATTGTCAGGTGATGGCTTTATCTTTTCATAAATGAATTAATGTAGAAAATTTTTCAGAAAGATATATATTTATGAGCTTTAATAATTTAATACTTAAAATTAAATTAATTCAGTTATATGTGACGAAAAAGGCATTGTAGGAAACAGTTTTCTTCATTTTTAAAATTTTTCTTATGATATAGCGGACAACGGAGCAGACTGGGCTTCTATATGGTAAGAGAATACCGCCGCTGATGGGCAACCGCGCTACAGTTCGTGCATTGGTTGTGTTACGCCACTTAAGCGGCGAAACAAAGTAGGAGCACCGTTTCAAATATAACTACAATTTCACGTTGAGTGTTCTGTGAACTCGTGTTATCACTTCAGACGACTGGCCTAATTAGTGCATCGGCATATGCTTCAACGTGAATTTAATTATAGGTATTTACTGATTATTTAATACAATATAATGATATTGTGTACCAAAATCTTCAGAATAACCCAACATCGGTGGCCTTGACCCTAAAGTGCATCGCGGCCCTCGCCCTCCGCGAGCCCCAGCACAGCCGACAGTTTATTGAGAGTGGGGTCGCCGAGGCCATCGTCGAATGCCTTAAGATACATCAGGAAAACGCTCAAGTACAGGTAAAACTTATCTACGAAGAAAATTTAGTAATATTAGTAATTAAACTTGAATTTTAGGTTGCATGGACCATACGAGAAGTTAAAATATATTATAAAAGAAAATTGCGCGAATTTTATGGAGAAGGCATGAAGCTTCTTTGTTCATGTAAAATACATTAGAAATACCTTTATTATTAATATGAATACTTGAATGACACACATACATACAGTACAATCTCTGTAAGTAAGTCGGAACATAAAGGTAAGATGTAAAAAAGTTGAGACCTTAATTGGTCGTACCGGTACGCCACCTGTCGGCTGCAATGATGATCCATCAGCAATCCTTGGAGCCGCCACATTCGATAAACCGACACAAATGTGTCAGTTCACACGATTGGAATGTACACTCACTAATTGGGCCGGCATGCTCGAAGAGATACCATGGATTCATTAAATGCTCTGCGGAAAACGGTACTTGTACTGTGTTTCGCTGAGTAAGTAAGGATACTGGAAGCCCTAGAGATTGTGTCCCTTGGGCATCGTAAAAGACCGGGCACCGGTACTTTTGTGAAACAATAGACATAAATAAACCAACCATTGTAAATTTAGCTATGAAACCCTTTGAGTTTCTTGTTGGTTCTTCTCCTAGAGATATATTTTCCGAACCAATGGGAGCCTTACTAATAATTTTAGATCGACTTTTAAAAGTGCCGCTTATAAATAAATGCTTATGAATGTATTTACAGAAAAACGGCTGTTGGGCGGTACGCAACATAGTGGGGCGATGTCGTGATCTCAACCCGAAGTTTCACGAGCTGGGTATAGAGTCGATACTGAATCGCACCTTTCAGCTGTTTGAGAAGGACTTTGGTTTCGATGTTAAGTCGGCACTCAGGGACCTGGAGTGTAACATCAAATTGGATGAACAGTGGACTGGTAAAGGAGTTCAATTGGAATATTAGATGTTGTTTTTGACAGTGGGAAGACTCCGTATAATTCCGGTATACAAGTTAACAAAACTAACAATTATTTATTTCTTTTAAATTATATTAGAGCATTAAATTTTACACCCTTATTTGAATGTGTGCTTTTTATATGTAAAATATACACAAGGCTCGTGTTACTGCCAGGAATTATTCCTTTTCTATTATATAGAACTGCAATACTTTTTAAAATAATTTATAGGCTTTTAAGGCTATGGCTAAAAGGTGGACATCGCATCCGTTGTTCAATTGATGATTACGTTTAAGTTTTAATCTATAAAAAAATTGAATTAACATTCTAGTTTAATTTATGGTCGGCAATAAGCACAAAAATTTCCAATAAGCACATAAATAAAATAAAAAATAATATATTTTTATTAAAATATAACAATGGCATTTCGTAAATATTAATCAAATCTAATATTTCACAAAATTTGCATTATTAATAATTACCGATGCTAAAAGTTTTAAACATTAATTAAAATTAATATACACAGTACACACGTCTATAATCTAAATTGTTCCTTTGTAACTTGATTTTTGTTTCATTCATATAACAACTAAACATTGGCGAGAAATTTAAAGCATTTGAATATTTTAAATATTGTATAATAATTATAATACAATTCTTAATTATACTATAAAACAATAGTGTAAGAGTTACTTTCTATCTAAACACTTAGATGTAAAAATGGAAAACATACCGAATTGACATTTAGATTGTTATTAAAATTTATTAATAATCACCAATGGTTGATAAGTTCAATAATTGAAAATCTTCCTTTAAACGTTGTTCCGTTAAACTAAACTTACATAATTTATTTCAAATTAAAAATTAATTTAAGAAAAAGTTTCAGTGCTTGCTACATTTGGTAATTACAAGAAATTAAATGTTTTTTTATGGTATAGCAGGCAACGGAAGTAGGTGGGTCTCCTAAATGGTAAGAGGCAACCGCCGTCCATGGACAACTGCGCCACAGTTCTCGCTTTGGTTGTGTTGCCGGATTGTTACGCCACTAAGCGGCTCTAGGGCCTCTTTTCGACCTCGCACCTTCGATACAAAGGAGACACAAAATATATACGGATCATATATTGCTCGCGGTCTGTGACAGTCGGAACTCTCGCGCGCGCTGCACACATCTATCGTATTTCCACCTCTTATGATCCATCAGGTCTCTACCGTTTATAATCGTGTTAACCATTATATTTTCGCCGTACTCGAGTTTAGGTAGGAGCTGAAAAATAAATCAACTTAATTTTTCTATAGATCTTGGTTTTTATGTTATAGCGGACAAAGGAAGACAAAGCAGGTGGGTCTCCTTAATGGTAAGAGACAACCGCCGTCCATGGACAACTGCGCCACAGTCCTCGCATTGATTGTGTTGCCGGATTAAGCCGCTTAAGTGGCATTTTTAAGGCTCTCTGATATAAGAGCCTACCGTGCCTAGTACAGCTACCATTTCACGCCGGGTATTCTGTGAGCTCGTGGTATCACTTCGGTCGACCCGGTGTTCTCTTGTAGAGAAGGCCAGCCTGCTCCGTTGGCCGCTACACCATTAAAGAACTCTGAATTCCGGCACAAGCAGATGCGTGCACCACTAAGCAACGGCGGCTACTAACCTTAGGCGTCAGCAGGAAGTATTGCCCATTTTCACTCTCCGACGTCACTTTGACTAACAGCTCGATCATTTTTCGCTCGTTCACCGCGTCCATTCCCTGATTGATTTCATCCACGCATCTGTAATCGAATTTTTACTTACAATACAAAAAACCACTGTTTGATAGTAGCTTTCCTTCAATTTTTATTATCTATTTTACAGACATGAGTCAAACCTATGCAATAAGATGTCATCTAATGTTAGAATTATTTCTAATATTATTGCGTTTCATACAAATACATAATTTACAATGAATTTAACAATATTACTCGTAACCTGAAGAAAGGGACTTAAATGTTTCTATTGTTTTTTTCGGAACCACGATAACGTTTTTCTTTAAAATACTAAATGCAAAAACTGTATTTACTAAATGCAAGTATCATCTTAATATATATAAATCTCGTGTCACAATGTTTGTCCTCAATGGACTCCTAAACCACTTAACCGATTATAATAAAATTCGCACACCATGTGCAGTTCGATCCAACTTGAGAGATAGGATAGTTTAAATCTCAAATTATAGTCGCAATTTTAATTTATTGCTAATTATTTGTCTGTTATTATTTGACAGTCACAATTATCTGTTAACTCCAAATGATTCTAACAGATGTCGATACCTTTCGACTGGGTTGAGTAAGTAATCAATAGATGGCGCTGCTATGGTAAATTTTTTATTCCGCGCGGACAAAGTCGCGGGCGACAGCTAGTTGTTCTATACAGATTTTTAGCCGACTTCAAAAAGAAGGAGGTTATCAATTCGACTGAATTTTTTTTTTTTTTTTTATGTGTGTTACCGCGAAACTCCGCCCCTGGTGGTCCGATTTTGATAAAAAATATTTTAATCGAAAGGAAGTGCTTGCAGGTGGGTCCCATTTTTTTGTTTTTTTTTTTAAATAACTAGAAGACTAGTAGATTTTGAATATAGCTTCAAAATTTGTTGCGAAGATTAGGGACATTTTTGCTTTCAGCGCTTACGTAGGCTAAACTATAGGACCTACATAAAAATGATGTATGGCGAATTGTAGCTCTTTAAATGTGCTAAATATAAGTCAGCGATAGCATATATCTATCTTTTATAGTTTTCTCACAATAACCATTTTTTTCTTCAGAAACATCAATTAAATTCATGCCCTATTTCCGACGCTATTATTCGAGTTCAGTATTAACCCTTATGTAAATAAACATGTTCATTATCAAGAGAATTTAATGTAGATTATATTTGCAATTGAAACTATATCATTCTGTCTAATAGTTTAGGAGATATCGTAAGAATAAAATTACGCGGAAACGAAAAATGCTACATGAAAAGCACAATTTTGCTTTCTGGACTTACGTAGGTCAAACTATATGACTTACATAAAAATGATGTCTGGAGTAATTATAGATCCTTAAATTTGCTAAATAAAAGTCTTCGGTGGCATATATCTATCATCTATGGATGTCTCACAAAAACCATGTTATTGTGAACAAACTTCGATTAAAATGGACACGAAAAACAGCGCCGTAAGCTTACGGCGCTATTATATTATATTCGATATGAATCCTTATCCAAATAAATATGTTTTATGGCAAGAGTATTAAATGCAGATTACATTAGCCTTTAAACTATGTAATTCTGATCAATAGTTTGGGAGATATTAAATAATTAAAAACTACGCGCATTCGAAAAATGCTAGTGCGGCGCGCGGCTGGACCAAATTAAAGGTACGCTACGATGTATTAGTTCGGTAATTTTCAATTTGTATACCGATTTTGATAATTATTTCATTGTTTAAAGGATAAGTGGTTATCTGCTGCATTCTAAATTAGTTTTTGAATTGAAATACACACATATCAAATAGGAAAGTCCTTTTCTTTATTTGTCTTATTTATGTCTTTATACGTATTAACGAAATTTGTAATTGAACTTCAAATTCACTAAAAATTGAGAAATAAAACAAACATTTTAAGAAAAAAAAATAGCCGACTTCAAAACAAAAAAAACTATCTCAAACAAAATGCGCTCAAAAGTAACGTAAAAAAAACAATTTCAAACAAAATGCACTCAAAAGTAACATAAAAAAACAATTTCAAACAAAATGCACTCAAAAGTAACCTAAAAAAAACCAATTTCAAACAAAATGCATTCAAAAGTAACATAAAAAAACAATTTCAAACAAAATTCACTAAAAAGAAACAAAATAATGTCATGAAAACTCTCTAAACTCTAGTAGTTGCTCTCGTTGCGCTCTCTAATAGTAGGGGCTCAGTTTTCCGCAACTCCACGACAAGCGCGTATTTTGCGTGTCTCTAAACTCTAAAGAAAGTTCTCTTCTTTCTTGTAACATGTCTATATTGTATAATTATTGTTATTT
>DWCF01000699.1:0-40275 GCA_018230265.1 Delias oraia | reverse complement strand
ATAATTTAATTTATAATTTATTCGGTCTCTGGAAGAGCTTGACAGTGGCCGGGCGAGTGTCTTAATACTGTTGCACCCGTAGGAGAGCCATGCTGCCGCATAAATTGAGTCGTTTCGTCCGAAGTGATACCATGGGCTCACAGAATACTCAGCGTGAAACGATATTCGTACTGTGTTTCGGAGAATGAGTGAGGATATCGGAGGCTCTTAAAAATGCTTAAGCGGCAAAAAAAACCGGCAACACAACCAATATGCGGACTGAGGCGCGGTTGTTCATGGGCGGGTGATTTTCTCTTACCATATAAGAGACCCACCTGATCCGTTGTCCGCTATACTATAAAAAAATATTATTGAAAAAAAAAAGAATTAGTAATATCCTTAATTTATCCAATAAATATCTGTTACTTCAAATAAAAATAAATGAAAAATTATTAAGTTGGAAAAAGATAAGATTTATTACAAGAAAACAACTGTATTATAATTTTAAATACATAATTAAAAGAGAGCTGTAATATTTAATTTATATAATTAGGTACTTTGTTTACAACTATGAATTACTTTTAAAGTTTTATTATGCACGAGGTAAAGTTTTTATGCCATGAATGTTAAAAAAATACTGCAACATATTGTTTTAGGCATCACAGATCGGATGAGGTCTATCTGATCTACCTCTATTTGGTGTTTTAAAATGGCAAATTTAACGGGTAAAAGTCATACGGACGCGAGGTCAATGTTCGCATGGAATGCTATAAAAAATGCACTAGGACTAAGTTTGGCATCTATCAGCCAATCGATATTCTACTTTGCTCAGGGTCATTAATTCTATGATTATTTTGAATAATTAATTGATCTATCTAGTAAGGCATATATTTGAAATATTGATCTTTAGCGTTTCATTAATGATTATTTTGATTTATGGACGTAGTTGGCGTTTAGTGACGATTTTTCTAATACGATATTTATATATTACTAGTTGCGTTTTAGTAGTTTAATGTTTCATAATATATATTCGTAACCAACATATCTATTTTTAAGGAAATTCATAAAATAATAATATTATCATTTAAAATATATCCTTATAAATAAAAATTACTAAAGACCATCGATTGCGCGAATTTTCTGGTCTAGATTCCTGGCAAAACCAATTGTTTAAAATTAAAAAAAGATGAACAACCTCCTTGTCAGTACAAAATAAAATGAATCTTTTATGTTATTAAAATGGGTAGTAAAGTGGATTTAAATATTTTCCTATTTTTTTTACTTATACATCAAAGTAGAAAATTTATACTTATTATAATTTTGCTTAAATCGCGAGTATTATATACACAATATACAAATTATAAATATGTTATATATAGCTTGGAGGAGGCCTTTGTCCAGCAGTAGACTTGATGGTGATGGCTGATGATGAAATAAGTAGAACGATTGAATGTGCTTTAAGAACAAATAAAGTAATTTTAACGGGTTCAAATCCCGGTTCGGATATAATTTTATTTATAATTTATTCAGTCGCTGGAAGGGCCATAAAAAAATTCCATGAAATACCATAAAAAATGTATAGGAAAACAAAAAGTGTGCATTTTGCAATTGTACTTTCTGCAGTTTATAATTCGTTTCTGAAATGATTCGGATGATAAGTAGCACTTGTCTTATCATGGAAATTTAGAGTCCAATGACTCCGTCACGTCACGAAGTGATAGGAATAATCACGCTCGGTAATATCGGTTTTTTGACAGAATACTTCTCTGAAATTGTTATATTTTATATATTTTTCCTCATTTCATCTTATATTTACTGTTCAAATGTAATAAATGTAAACTTTGTAATTCGTGATGTAAACTTTGTAATGTAAACTGTGTTAATACCTTTTCGCAAAAAGAAAAACAAATTTTTCATTATTTTAGGCTCTTTCATCATTTATCCTTTTTTATATTTATTATACAAGAATGTACAGAAGAAAAGCAGCAGAAAGGATTTCCTTTTGAACTCTGACAATTCATGTATTACATATTATATATAAATATATTTACGGCGTCTTGATGCAGGGATGCGTAAAGGTATTGATTGCATTTGTTCGATCTAAAAACGATAGATTGCGCGTAAATAAATTAATTGTAAGTGTATTTGTTGTAGGTGTATCGATCTTTTGGCGCGGTGCGAGGGTGGGATGCTAGGGCTGCGGGCTCTGCGCAGGCGCCGGTAGCGAACATGCGGAGACCGCGCGCCGCACGAGTCGTCGTTTGGTTTTTGGCAGTTGCCGCTACGCTCTCTACCACCACCGGTTCGAGTGTCATCAGTAAGTACCTAATAAACACTATATATGAAGCACTTTGAACGCACTTTTTTGAGAGCCTCGTAGCGGTGGTTTAATAAGTTTACCATGAATCGAGATGTATCGGGTTCAAATCCCGGTACGGACAATTATAATTTAATTTATAATTTATTCGGTATCTGGAAGGTCTAGACAGTGGCCGGGCGAGCGTCTTTGCTTCCCTATTTTCGTGAAAAAATAATAAAAATATGTAATATTTTCAAGTTTGAAGTTTTTGTTTCTTAGTTTGAGGTTTTTACATTTGGTAATACGTCTCAGTGTTTTAATCAATTCGGTACGTTATGACACCGAAAAATATCAAGTCAACATTGTAGTAATGAGTGGCATGTTACCTTTTCTACGGAGTAGTACTGAGTAAAGCTTAAGCAATGACATTAAAGGTGTATGCAAAGTTACAAGCCAGACGGCAGAGCACAGCCGGTTATATAAAATGTGTATACGATTGCACAAGCCATACCGTGACAATTCTGCGCTTGCGCAACTCGGATCCCATGCATAGATCACATCGTACACCTGTCCCAATGAAATATTTTTATTTAATCTACATAATTTAATGGAAACCGGTGGGCATACAGTACTTTTAGTTTAACGATTTATTTTAATGGTAAGAATAAGCTGATTTGTGTGAACACTAATATATTTAGTTTTATAGTAGAAAACAAAATAGTATACTGTTTATATGTTATAGAAATATAGGCTGTAAATGGCAGTCCAAAACTAAATCACAAAGACTACCATCATTATTTTTTATACTCAGAAATAGTTCGTATAATATATCTAACTAATACGTAGTCCAGCATCCGATCAATATTTTTTTCCTATTGTATTTAATTAATACATTCATTATCGAACATAGAGGTAGCATACACTTTTTCAACCGTTTCCCCTCGAAATTTGTCGTTCCACAAGTCGCAAATGGGTGATTTTTGAGGCATTTTGTGACGCGCACCGCCAGTCTGTGGAATGAGCTGCCTGCAGAGGTATTTCCAAAACGGTACGACTTAAGAACCTTAAAAAAAGAGAAAATCTATCCCTAAAAGACGGCAATGTACCGGCGGCCAAGCAAGGACTGGGAGTGTCCATGGGCAGAGGACCTCTTATACTAGGTGAGCCTTTTGCTCCTCCGCTTTTAAACAAAAATACATATTTCTAGCTAAAATATTAATTTATAGAAAACGATATATCAAAATCCTCAGTTGTCTTATCATTGTCAGGCATTGTGTTTTTACAACATCAATTTAATAATAATTCCTCATCAATACTAACAAAATTATAATGACCTGCGTAAATTAGTTGACCTTGCAATAATAACATGGAATGCGAAAAGCATAGACTGGATTCACAAGAAGTCAAAAATATTTTATCTTTAAACAACACTGTGGTAAAAAAGCTAATGTTAATACTATAAAATAGATATAAAGAATTAATTATTTTATTCCCCCGGGTTTTGTCTTTGGTAAATTAATCATAAACTATACAACAACATAATAATACTATTTTATTGATTTCTTTCCAGTAAATTAATAGGTATTTGGTATAATCAATTCTGGGATGTTTGTAAATCAAAAAAATATTTTAAAAAGTTATTATAAGGTTTTTTTAATAGAATTCAATCACTTTCACTTAGGATCACATACTAAAGTTCAATAGGTAATTAATATGTTGATTATAACTATATATTACATAAACTACTCAAGAATTATATAAATATTTTGGGTTTGTGTATAATAAATTGCAAAATCAATACATAGTCAGGGCGTATCACTAGTATCTATATAATAATGTATAACCTTGATGAACTGTTGGTTGCTAAGCGAGATAGACAGCAACGCTAAATATAAAAATAAAACTTATTAGGTATTTTATCATTTTAAAGATTGCTCAATCTTATTATTTTATAAACTCACCAGCTAGACCCCATTTTCTTTGTACATAATTAGGACTAAAACTATTTTCCAGATTTCTTTTACACTAATTAAATAACAATGATTAAATATTGATTGATTGATTAATTACTTTAGGATAACAGGATTAGGATTGTCCGAAACAGTTTTCTATTGTGAACTTTGACGATTGTAGTTATGATCGCTGCTAAAATTTTAATATAACAAATCCTGTAATATATTGCGTCATAATTATTAAGCTATTAATATAAAAACGTGATGTTTAAGATGATTTATATCCAATAAAAGTTGGAAATATCAGATAATTTAATTCCCTCTCTCTTTCCGATGATGATCTATTAGTAACTGCGATGCCATAGACTGACACACACACACCCACGAAGACATAAATACAAAGAAACGTCCACGTTGTAGCACTTTTGTCGCGAGTTAATCGAAGCTGACGCTCGAATATTGTAAACACGATATTATGATATAAAATTAAAATATTTTTTCATATTCATAAGGCTTAAGTAACAGACTCTTAACGAATGCACACCGGTTCATAAAGCAATTCCACAAAATACTACAACAGTTTCACAAGAGAATTACGAGCGAAAACGTCAGTCGAATGTCGACGTTGACATCAGCGGAATGTGTTCATAGTCGAACAAACATTAATTAGCAAAATATTTGCTCAGGATTCGGTAACGGGTGGCACTCATATTATCTGGCCGGTACGTAATATGAATGCGGATCTGTAGCTCTAAATCAAGGTAAATGATCGAGCGATCGCGACTAGCAGGGAAATAAACTTGTATCATCTGTCTGAAAAGAAAATTAAGTTGTTTTTGTTTAGGATTCACATTTTTTATTCTTTATTATAGGTGAAGGTAAAGTAATACCAAATTTTTTATGGTATAGAGGAATAGTAAGTATTAATAATTTATTTCACGGAATAAAACTCACTTTCACGCATAACAAAGACATAAACTCAAATACGTAAGGTTCTGTGTAGGAACCGCCATAACAACCGCCTCCGCCGGAAACGGAGGCGAGGACCCAGCTCTTCGCCAGACTTCCCTCGATGATCTTCCGACCAGCTGCTCAGGCGCCCCAAACCGAGGTTCGTGTCTCGAAAGAGACGCTGCGCTGATCGCGGTTATAAATCAAATCAAAAGACCGTGTGAAGCTGTCATGGATACAGCCGGTAGCAAATAGGCATACCAAAAAAAGCATAACAAAGTCACTTAAGGTTATTAAATTTTGTTACAACAGTTTAACAAGAATCTTATAAAACACACTATAATGCATGAAGTTAAATTTAACATTGTTAACTTAATGTTAATTTAGATTAGAAATAAATAATTTGAAAAATAGTTGTAGCAATTTACAAACAACAATGTTATCTTTTTACAAGTATGAAGTGTCTAATTAAAATATATATTGAAGTTAGTTTTAATTTGAGAGAACTATAAAGCAGAGATGAATATCAATTGAATGTTTCAGAGGGTCAACGGGCTCCGTGTTCGAATGAAGGCGAGCCCGTAAGACTTCAGGACGCGCGACTCGAACACGACTGGAGTAGCTGTTTCCGGTGTATCTGCAAGGTAAGATAGGTTATTATTAGTAAGGTAAAGGTGGATTTCTATGATAAGAGTTTACCGGTGCCCCGTGTTGCCGGCTTTATACGCCGCTTGTGCAGTCATATTTCATGGGCCTCCAATACCTTCATTCACTTAACGAAACACAGAATATTCTGTCAATTTTTTTTCAAATACTGATTTGTAATTTCAGAGCTTTTTTAATATTAACACAAGCATTCCCCCTAGGCGTTATTCATTAATTAAATTTATACTTCCACTATTAAAGTTTATGTTTGATTCAACAGTTGTACACTTGACACTTCTGTATGTAAGTGGTGGTTCAATTGATCAATAATATGGTAAGCTTTTCACGCCAATAATTGTCTGTGAAGATGTGCTTAAAGGACGTTTGTATTCAACCAATGGTATCTGTCAGTATATAAATCTATCACGCACCAACTATGGAATTATTATTCAAGGACACGTGCGACTCTCACCAATAGACAATGTGTAATTTGTATGACCTTCAAACGTACCGGGAAATAATTGGGGAAACCCAATCCAATGACAGTGTTTTACAATGACAGTGTCTGTAAAAATTATGTCACGTGTAGATTCTTAACCTTTATCATACAAGATAGTATGAAGGTGTTTATTGGTACGCTAACTATATGTCAATGTGATTGCTAACTGTAGAGGAAGAAGTCATTCATCTTTTTAAGTTGAAACAATTTTTGTAACCTCTTGTTGTCTTGTCTGTTATTGAATATAATTTTATTCTTCATATTATTGTCACGTAAATTAAATTAATTAAAGAAAAGTTTCGGAGAGCCTAGTAGCTAAGTGTCTGTAAGCCTACCACGAATCGAGAGACAGGTTCGATCCACGGTTGGAATAAAAAAAAAATAAATTAATTCTGTCTATTGAAGAGTTTGACAGTGGCCGGGCGAGTGTCTAAAAACTATCACACCCGTGGGAAAGCCATGCTGAAGCTTATGCTAACGCATTTATTGGGCCGGCTCGTCCGAAGTTATACCACGGGCTGACACAATACCAGCGTGAAACATTACTTGTACTGTGTTTCACTGATGGAGTTAAAATATACCTCTCAAGCGACATAAATAGGCGGCAGCACAACCACATCGTGGTTTGTTGTGTGGTGATCTCTTACCATAGAGGAGACCCGCTTACTCCGCTCACCGCTATACAAAAAAAATAATAGTAATCGTTGCTTCCGGGTAATGGAATTGTAGAATTGTCATTTTTTCATTTCCAGGTCATTATTAATTGTCACGTGATTTATTCAAAATTTATCTTTGAAGCTCCATCCCTCTAAAGTATTTGAAACATTGTTTATGTATAAAATTACGATGGAAAATTGCATAATCGCAATAAGATTGAAAGCGTTCCTCTGACAATTTAACGGAACACGTACGGATGTGAAAGTTTGATGGTAAAATGAAGTATCATGAACTAAATAATTTCGAAAAAGTTATAACAATGGATTTGTTTTATTATTGTGTCCTTAAGCTTCGTCTCTATGGAGTTAGGATATATAACATCATCAATCAGCTTGTAATTTTGAGAGAATCGTGGCTAAATGGTCTGATAGGTCTACCATGAAGCCAGAGATACCGGGTTCGGATCCCGGTCCGAACAAAATAAATAAATTAAATAATTTAATTTAATAAAAAAATTTAATTTATAATTTATTCGGTCTCTGGAAGAACTTGACAGTTGAAGAACAGGAACTGTGGCGCGGTTGTTCGTGGGCGGCGGTTTGTCTCTTACCATATTGGAGACCCACCTGCACCGTTGTCCGCTATACTATAAAAATAAATTGCTTTTATAAATGTTCCAGTTTACATTATTATCCTTATGAATATTCTCACATGTATTTCTTATGTTTAAATATATAATTTACATGGCTCTTGATAAGTGAAACTTCTCTATTTAACCTCTTATGGAGATAACTTTATTATTATAAAACTATGGCTATTATTATACGTAAGAATTATTAGGGCACCATCGTCGTCCTAAAGGCATACCCGTTATAAAAATGTTTATAATTTTACAAATATAAATACATATTTGTATAAACTGTCAGATAATAATATCTTAGGCGCTATAGATTTCGTTTGTCTAATTCAAACCGTGATGATATTTCGTTTACAATGTTGATAATGTTGAATGTTAAATGCGAGTACAACTGCTTGCGCGGTATTTCCCGGCCGATCTCACCTCGCCTGATGACTTGTGCGGAATTCGAAAGCTCATCGCGAGATTAATCGCTCATTTTGTGTTAAAAATTAAAATGTGTATTTTCTTGATTAATGGTCTTTTTTGTGTTTATCTATATATCTAGAGACGTAATAGCATTTAATAAGAGTTATACAAAATCATAACTCTCTAACGTATCACAGATATCTATACTTATGTTATAAAATTGACGAGTTTGTGTATTTGAACGCGCTAATCTTAGGAACCGCTGGTCCGATTTGAAAAATTATTATTATTTATCAATAATCGAGGCAGACTATATTATAATTACAAAAAAACTAGGAATCCGTAATATAAATCCAATATGTAACCTAAACTGTAAATAATAATCCAGCAAAAAGGTTGTTTATGTGTATTTTAATATTATTATTTCTGATGTTTAAAAACCCGTACGAAGCCGGGGCTAACTAATAAATAATAAACTTAATAGAGTCAGCGAATCGTTTGTATAAACATAGGCTGGTTGACAAAAACCGCAAAAAGTGTCACGAATCCCATAAAGGAAACGGTGAATAGGCTCCTAATTGGATTAGCCATTCAAGTTATTAGCAGAGACGCTCCATTGGTAGCACGTGCGATGCGCAGGTTGACCTCATAGTCGAGCCTTTTTATACAGTGAAGTAACCGTCCGATGGTATCTCTCGGCTACCGGTCACCGCTTACTTTAATGAGCCATGCCATTTATCGACGCAGCCGCAACGATCGTTTGTACAACTTTCTGTGTCTGTGAGAGTCATTACTAAAGTATACGATGAAAAATGATCAACTTTGTTTCGTGTTCTCAATTATACGTCGTAGCTTGATGGTTTTAAAAGTGTATCATGAAGCAAGAGGTATTTGGGTTCGAATCTCGGTCCGAACAGTTATAAATTATAATTTTATTGATAATTTATTCGGTCTCTGGAAGGGCTTGAAAGTGGACGGGCGAGTGTCTTAATACAGTCGCAGTCCCGTGGGAGAGCCATTCTGAGGCATTAATTGGTTCGGCTCGTCCGAAGTTATTCCACGTACTCACAGAATATTCAGTGTGAAACGCTACTTGTACTGTGTTTCTGAGAGTGATTGAGGATATCGGAGGACCTTAAAAATGCCGCTTAAGCAGCGTAAAAAGCCGACAACACAACTAATGTGCGGACTTTGGCGCGGTTGTTTATAGGCGGCGATGTTCTCTTTCCATATAATAGGAGAACCACCTGCTCCGTTGTCCACTTAATATATTTATATTTATCAGAATACTATATTAAGTTTTTTATTCCAACTATTTTATGGCAGGCAATATTGTTTATACTGATTTTATGAATCGTTCAAAATAAATTCAAACAAATATTCCTCATAAGATTATTACAAAATATTGATACTTCAAAGAGAAAAAATTTTGAATCTTCATCTGAACTATTTACATGTAAGAGTTAAAGAAACCTACAAAGTTCTTACTCTTACTTACTAACTAAGAAGTATTTACCTATCAGAACTTAACAAAATGCTGATAAATATCTTAATAGTTATGCTATGAACTTTGAGCTAAATTTACAATAGTTTCCTATATTCGTTTTATTAGTTATGTAAACTGTAATTTAAGGAAAAATGAATTTCAATGATTGAAAATATATTTAAATTTTGTCTTGATTTACTTTGTATAAAAATTCATATCTTTCTTCATTTTGCTGCAGTTTTATATCTAAACTGTCACTATTCGTGTCACTTACGCGTTTGTAATATTTTCAATATGTTTTATATAAATGAATAACATAGACTGAAATGTTATTCCAAGAAACGTGTAATCAAATAAAAATCAAGTAAAATACTGTGTAGCACTCGCGCAGTAATCATGTATCTAGGTTTCTATATGACAGTTTAATTGAATTGCGGAGAGCAATTCCTAGTTAAACATCACGCTGTGATTGTATATAATTAAATATTTTACACATCTGTGCTATTTCTGTATCTACCATCTCCGTACTTCAATTTATTTTCTTTTAATGTTTAATATTGAGACAATCACACGAAGATGATTGGTGAAAATATGCACCAAAATTCTCAAATACACATTAAAACAATCGCCAAAAAATTACTTACTTGAATGTGAAATGGTAATTGTACTGTATTTCGCTGATTGAGTGAGGATATCGAAGCCCCTTAAAATACTGTTTAAGTGGCGTAAAAAGCAGGCAACATAACCAATGCGCGGATTGTGGCGCGGTTCTCTTACATATAGGACACCTGTTCCGTTGTCAGCCATACTATAAAAAAATACTAATAATACAAATTGTATATTTATATTATTTATATGTAATAATGAGAATAAAAGATCATACCGAATAACCAAAAGGAATGACGAAACATATATTTTACCTGTAAAATAAACTATTAAATTAAAAATGATAGCGAATTAAAAAAGTACTATTGTGTAAACACAACAGCTCCGACAACACTGATTATGTTGCCGGATTTTTACATCGATCCAACGGTTTATCTTAGTGGACCTGCGATGTCCTCACTCAATCAGAAAAACACAGTACAAGTAGGTATTATATCACGTTGGTATCCCCTCTGGTATATCCATGCTGGTATCATTACGTCCCAGCCGGCCCTTATCATATTAATGCGTCAGCTTGGCTCTCCTACGGGAAAGAAATGATAAAACCTATTTAGACTGGGATTCGGTAGCTCAGAAGAGCGCTCGGCCAAGAGGCTTGTGATGGACCATTATCGAGCAGAGATAGTTATGCGATGCCGTGGCTGAGCCCACGTGAAAGTGGGTAAGTGGAGAGCGGTGGCGCAGGTGGCGGCGAGGCCTTGCCGTGAGCGCGCGCCCGGTATGCGGTCGCACCGGTTCTTCTAGTAAAGTTGATTTTTTTACACGCCACACATCAAACACTGTTCGTATATTTTACTATTATGCAAAAAATGTGGTCAATGTTGCTATCGTAAAATATGTTTTTATATAGCCAAATGGCATTGAGAAGGGCGTTGTGAAACCGTTGCACGTCGACTTTGTTGTGATTATAATTTTATTCAGAATTGTAAAGCTTTTGAAGCCATTTACATAAAGTAGTTTCATGACACATTCGTATAGGATTAAAGTTTAATTTAATTCTATAAATAAACATAGAGTTTAGATTGCGTATTTGATAATAACAATGGAGCTTTAGAGGAAACAAAATGGGTTTGACCCAATTTTACTTAGAAATCGCGATAATTATATCTATTTGAATCGAGGAAAATCGGTATTTGTAATAGATAGCTTATAAAGCAAGCGCCACGCATGAAACTTGTGTTCAACCCACGGCTGGCCTTGCTGCATACCGGGATCATTTACTCGCCTAGATACGATTACATCGCGAAATTATTTTAAAAAAATATTACTACTTATATTTATTGCGACATCATACGACATTCAAGTGTTCTTTAAAGTCCAACATAAGTATTGGAAGTTTGGATTTATTTAATAATATCTGCAATTTCAACTAATGCTAAAATATAATTAATTTTAAATTCAAAGTAATAAAACATCTCGTTCCGACCTATAACCATTTATTTCCAGTTTACTGATTAATTAAGATTGGTATATTATAGGACTTGACTGTAGGTAAACAAATATTGCTTTACTTATAGGTAAGAAGACGTAGAAATATGTAGATACTTAATTTGTTATTACCCAATTTTATCAGGTTACTAGATCTGCATATTTGAAACATAGTAACTAAATGTTATGAACAACATTTAAATAGGGATATTAAATTAATTATTAGAGCTTATCTTTTGTATTATGGTCATTGTTTAATTAAGTTATAAGTAATTATCTTTTGCCGGATGCAGCGTTACCCCAAGGCTATATTAATGGAAATATTTTAATCTGCATTATAATATTCGATAAAAATAGTTGACCTAGTAAATAAGCTTTTACGTCCACATTATTTAGTAGTTATTAGAAATAAAACATTTGGGCAGAGATTCTTCTCATTTTGGATTTTTGTGACTGGCAATCACAATGTTGGAAGTGTCAGTATAATGAGATTTACATAAATAACGACAGAGAATAAAGTTAGAATATGAACAAGGCTAGATTGGTTCTAGCCTTGGTTATAGAACCTTAAACTTTTTTTAATTGGCAACATTAATATAGATTTTGACAGAGGAAGACGGCAGAATTTTAAGTGGCATGGCAACAACGAGCGCGTCATTTTTATACCATTTTTTTCAAACTGTGTATTTTATAGGTTATCTTTGTAAAATTTGCGGAGTATTAAGCATTAAGCAAGAGAATTGATAGAATTCAGGGAAATGTGGTCATATTTCCCATTAAAACTTAATTACACATATTATTTGTGAAATGAAGTAATAATATGAAATTTATTAAAGTTATAAATTATTTACCAGTAAAATATTAGGATGGTACCTTTGATTATAATAATATTGCATTGATATCTGTATATATCAGACAAGAGGGTAAGTTTCTGTATTTTATTTAAACAACCCGAGTGAAGTTGTTGTTTTTGTGATTTCTGTTTCACAGTCTAATTCGTATGTATTAATAAATAAAAATGATTTTTGTCTTTTGATAGGGAAAAAGTAATGACATGTTATAGAGCTGGCTGTGTCATTAATGTTATTAATGATGCATTTACATATATTAAATCGCTATATCGTGAATTAAAGAACCATTGATAATTGGTATTAATAATATTTGCTTGATTACTTCGAATATTAACTCAATTTTTTTTAAATTAAAATAATTTTACGTGGCTGGTTTCTGTATTTCATAATAATGTTTTAGTTTCAATGTGATTGGGTTTTAATTTTCTAAATAAGTTGCTGTATTACAAAGATACAATTCTAAATAATCTATGTCTTATATATATATTAGTTTTTTAAAAAAGGATAATCGAAAATTCATACATAAACAAAATAATAAATAAATTATATATAATTATATATAAATTATATATTATATATAATAATTCATACAGAGACCTCAGCTTGTAACACTTTGTAAAAAACATATAAATCTAATTTTCATAGTTCATAAAACAAAGTATTGGCAATAAAGCGCGCCGTATTGTCTATTGCGTCAATAAATACGCATTAGAAAGGAAGTAGTGATACTTTTATCAGTTTATTGTCGTGTTGTCTACGGAATTTGAGTTATCAATAGTTTAATAGTTTTAACGTGAGATCATGCTCTTCGATTTGTCATCAACGAGTGAACTGGGCACTACTGGTATCTACTGTAAACCTTTTGTTTGTTTCTAACCTCAAAAGATCATAACAGTGTAAGTTTTCTATTGTTAATCTGAGTAGTCTAAAATAAGTTTACATATACATTACTTTTATGTATATAGCTTTCATATATTTATCTCAAGAAGCCGCAGATATAAATTACTTATAAAGTTATTGTATTATAATATTTAATTATATAAACAATCATAGAATATCAGAATTAATTAATTTTTTGTCATGCAATACGTTTACAAAAGTTCGACGATTTTTTCTTACGTATTTTGCACTCGATAGATATATTTGCAATTAAATTTTCCATTGTTTACTCAGAGTTTATTATTATTTTACATTTAATTAAATTACACCAGTACTTGAATCGCAAGTTGACTTGATAAAGTAATTAATAGGACAATATAGGTAGTAGGTAAATTAATACTGATAATTTAATTGATTTAAATTATACATTATTGTTTACGCTGAATAAAAATTATTTGTTAAATCACTGTTGGTATTGTTGTCCCTTAAGAGAAAAGGCTTGCTTTACACATTCACATATTAGTGAAAAAAAAATTTAAACAATTAAGTGTCATTTGTTAACAACAATTAACAACGATTATTTCACATACATGTCAAATTCTGTCAATTCTGATAGAATGTGATATGATGTTTAAATGTTAAATTAAATTGTCGTTATGATACAATTTTCTTACAATAGTACTAAAAGATTGTAATTTATACAAATATATATGTTATATTTACACAAAAAATACCAGCAACCACAATATCTTTAATTTCGTCCAATCAGAGGATCCTTTTTATTAAAACCTTCAAATATGTCATGATGATATAATTCGGCAAAATCAACCCAGCTTCCGTTGAAATGATAACAGAGAGCAAATATTTCCGGGAGCGTTGCGCAATAACATCAATTCCGCCTAACCTGTACTTCTACATTACACATCTTTGAAGCTTTAGCCTAATTTATATATTGTTTATTTTTATAATTTACAATTAAATTGTTGAAATTTAATAAATCCTAACTGATCGGAACGTCTTAATGTAAATACTGCTCTAGTTTTAATCTAAAATGAAATCGTTTCCTATTTTTATAATGAAAACCGTCTCTCGTTCTCCTTCCAAGAATCCAATTGTAATTGAAGTTTACACTGAAATCTATTCTCAACCGTTATCCTAAATTAACGATCAGCAGAAAGATTTAGAAACATTTATCGTGCATAACGTAAATATTTCATCTGAGGGCTACTTCAAAGCGGTTCACCTGAAATTCAGCCAAAGTATTGAATAATAATAAACAGAGTAAGCGATCTCGTTAAACACATTGCACTAAAAATGGGCAAGTGTATTCTATTGTCAGGTTATTAGTCAGGTTTTATTGATCGAAATAATTGTGAGTTACGATCAATGACCTACTTTTTCGCTTAGGTTCATATTGTTGACGTTCACACCTTATGAAATTCAAGCAACATAAAGGAGCACCTACTTCTTTTTTAGTTCCCCGTTGCACTTTTTTACATTGGCTCTTGACTAAATAAACTTTGTCGTTAATCGCAATAACTATATTTGATCATTTTTGTATTTATTTTAATTACTTTTATAATATATTTCTTGTCGGTTCCTTGAATTTAGTTTTAGTTTTTCGAGAGCTTCGTAGCTAAGTTGTTTAATAGGTCTACTATGAAGAGAGAGGCATCGGGTTCGAATCCCGGTGGGGACAATTATATTTTAATTTATAATTTATTCGATCTTTGGAAGGGCTTGACAGTGGCCGGGCGAGTGTTTTAATGCTGTCATACCCGTAGGAGAGCCATGCGGAAGCATATGCGGACGCACTAATTGGGCCGGCTCGTCGGAAGTGATACCACGAGCGTACACAATACTCAGCGTGAAATAGTAGTTGTACTTAAAACGCTGCCTCTAATGTGTTTCGCTGAGTGAGGGAGAATATCGGAGGCCGTTAAAAATGCCGCTCAAGTTGCGTAAAAAGTTGGCAACACAAACAATGCGCGGAATTTGGCGCGGTTGTCCATGGGCGGCGGTTTTGTCTTACCATATAGAAGATCCACCTGCTCCGTTTACTGCTATACTTATTATATAAAAAGTTTTAATAGTTGCTGTAGAACAAAACAAAAGGGACCGACGAAAACATATTTTCAACGCTTGTTGGTTTCCTGATAAATTTTCTTACAAAGAAAATTGACACACAATTATGTTGTAAATACATCTGTGATTTCAAACAGTTATGCCTACTTTTTTCAATATTTCATTTTTCTTATTGTGAGTTGTAGGAGTACCTACTGAGTAGCAATACTTGTTAAAGTCACGCATACCGTGTCTTTACGACCACGAGTGAAGGCTAAGTCCTCTTGTGGTCACGGCCACACACAAAGTAGGACGCCATTATTTGGTGTTAAAACGTTTGATAGTGTACAGATTTAATCAAATATTAGCAGCTAATATTGATTGTGTCTGGCTGGCTGGTGATAACTTGAATTTACTTGCTTTAATATTAAGTGATACTAAGCTGTTTGCGCTATGGCCAATGACTGAGCAAAAAGAGACTTATTAAAAAACCATACGACGACCGCGCCTACAACCATTTTACGTATTGCCTTAGAATTTAGATAGTCCCACATTACTTTCCCGATAGACACATATTTATAACAATATTGTTCTTTTTTTTTGAAAACGGAGACAAATCAGCAGGACTCGGGAGGCTTCTCTAGGTTAATCAGTCCTCCGCCCATGGAACCAGCCCTTATAGGTCCACGGGTGCGTTGCCGGTATTTTAGGGTATGCTCTTGAAATGGCTCTGCAGGCAGCGGATTCAAAAGAGTTGTGGTGCGCGGCACGAACGATAAAATTGTTATTAGGTACTTAACTAACTTTAATTTTTCTATAACAATATTTATAATTAAATCAAATTGACATAGCACACGGCCTCTCTACTCTAATCTAGCTGTCGCGATTATAATAATAATAAATCAATCAAATAACAATAATTGTATCTGCCTAAATATTTGTACAATTTTAACAATAATTGAAATTAGATAAACGACCGCAGTGCAAGTGTAGAATGAAACCATATTATAGATAAATTTTAATTAATTTTCTCACGATTCATTTGAGAATGTACAAAATGTAGATATATCAAATTCTTACAATTCTATTGAAAAGAAAAAACAATGGATTATACTTTATACAATAAAATCGATTCGCATTCAATTACAAATGAATCAAATGCTACGTGAAAATATTCCCATGCAAAATATATCTGTAGGTATTTTTTTCAATATTTCAAAGATTTTTCTACACACTATCAGTTATTACTTGCAAAATAACTCAATTGTGATTTTGATATTACTTGAGTAATACAAATTAACGTACGTTAAGATACCTATTATGGTGTTTAAAAAAAACTGATTCATGATAAAGGTTGTACATATATGAATTTTGGGAATTTAAACTGGTTAGGTGCGTTGTCGGCTTTTCTTGAAGTATTCATTTAGTTTAGATAAAATCTGGAGCAAATAAGAAATGGGTATTTTTCTAAATAAGTACATTTTTATTGTTTATGATTTGCTGAAAGTATTATAGCTATATGTGTTTCTGATGCGCCTTTGTTAGGGTGAACTTTTCTACATTTTATCTGTTAATGTTTTTAATGCAAAAAACGTAGTCTAGTATTATCCAAGTGTTATGAAAGCCGCCACCAGTTATTAATAATCTGCAATAATTATGATAGCGGTATCAATTTTAACCGCATAATGTGGTCTATCGTAATTATACAAAACTAGCTGTCGGTCACGGTTTTCACTGGATTTAAAATTTACAAATCCATTCGTATCTATATGTCATATAGTGAACACGATAAATAAGAATATTACGGGTCTGGATAATTTACAATCACTACGGTATGAATTGTTTGTTCTAATACAGATTTTCTCCTAAAGACTAAAGCCTCTGTAGATTTACCTAGATTTTATAAGCCTACCACAAAGCGAAAGGTATCAGTTTTGAATCCCAATCCGAACAAAAAGAAGATAATTTAAATTATAATTTATTAGATCTTTGAAAGGGCTTGACAGTGGCCGGGCGTGTGTTATAATATCAATAGGAGACCCACCTGCTTCGTTGCGACACTATTAAAAAAATAGTGTCGCACCCGTGGCAGAGCCATGATGAAGCATATGCTGACGCATCAATTGGGCCGGCTCGTCCGAAGTGATACCACGGGCTCACAGAATACGCGACACGGTAATTATTAGGTGGGTTAAGTATTATGAAAAATATAATTTGATATTGGTAGTTAGCTAAGATGTCGCGGAAGATTTTTTCGATGGCGATGCTGAAGTATTGCACTTCGCTAGCAAGTGCATGAGTGCAATTAATCAAGAATTTAAATAATAACATGTGAAAATGGCCATTCGTAAGATTACAAGAGATCAAATGTCATGTTGTCTGGGGCGTAATTAAGCAATTAAGAAGCAATGCTGTCTCTCAGAGTTAACACGAGCAATTGGTTAAATGCTTACTTCGCTTTAGTGGCCATTATAAGTATTTACAATACAGTACATTGTCAGATGTCGTATTGTATCATCGATGGAGAGATAGATCTTCATCTAATATGTATATAAAATTATTGTGTCGCGATGTTTTTAGTTAAACTCCCCTGATACGGCTTACCAATTCTCATGAAATTTAGTATGAATATTGCGTAGGTTTGAGAATCGGATAATGTGTTTTTTTCACACCCTTAATGTTAAAGGTTTTAATTGTTTTAGTTTTTTTATTAACCCCAAATTGTTTTTTTAATTACGACAACCGCGCCACATTCCCTGCACTTAAGCGGCATTTTTAAGGGCCTCCGATATCCTCACTCACTCAGTGAAACACAGTACAAGTACCGTTTCACGTTGAGTGTTCTGTGAGCCCATGATATCACTTCGGATGAGCCGATCCAATCAATGCGACCATATATGCTTCAGCATGGCTTTCCCACTGGTGAAAAAATAAAAGATTTTTTTTTCATTTACAGAACGGTTTCGTGGAGTGTCGAAAAGGTGTTGAAGAGTGTGGTCTAATGGAGGA
Organism: Delias oraia; assembly: GCA_018230265.1. Classification (NCBI taxonomy): domain Eukaryota; kingdom Metazoa; phylum Arthropoda; class Insecta; order Lepidoptera; family Pieridae; genus Delias; species Delias oraia. The sequence continues at coordinate 21,865 of DWCF01000699.1, read as the reverse complement.
TTGTGCCGTTGTAATGCCACGTGAAGGGTGCTGTGCGCGTTGCAAGGGATGCTGGTACAATGGTACAGACTACTCATCCCATACGGAGTGGGGGGACAGTGGAAAAGTGTACAGGTGCGAGGCTGGCGTCGTAACAATCTCGCGTCCAGAGTGCTATGCCCCCTGCGACAATCCCAAACACCAGAGACACTACAATTGTCCAGTTTGTGATGGTAAATATTTTTTTCTAATATTGTTACATTGTAACAAGTTTACCAAGCGTAAAGTTTTCAGATGCGAGGTCTCGCTGCATAAATTTGCATGTGCTCGCTCTGTAACTATACATTTGTAGTGAAGTATCTACAATTAATTAAAAATTATGAACATACTAATAAGTTAATATAGTTAACTCTAGTTGAAGTCGAGTAGGTTAAAAATATAGTAACTTTAATAGGGACGCGGGTCCGAAAATTCATTTTATATTAGTTTTTCCACGTAAACGTTATTTATTATACCTATTTAAAGGGATTTTACTGTTATTTTTTATTACGAATGAGTCAAGGTTGGTTTATGGCATAATGTCGTAATGCCCAAAATTATGAGTAGAATTTAAAATTAGCTTCCACTGAAATTTGCATTTGGCTGTTAACCACCGTTGAAGGTTAATCAGAGTTATACTTAGGTTGCTCTAAAAATATTCATCTATAAAGCTTTTGCTTGATTTTAAATAATATAATTTAAACTATTATTAGAAAGTATAAGGGCCAAGAATGGAAATAATATTTGGGAACCAAATTACATATTACATATACAAATAAAATACATATTTATTGTGTATACTTCACGTTAAAATAAACAAAACGAGAATTTAAGATTAAAACATGTTAAATGAAACAATAAACGTAAAAAGGCAATATATCTCTCGTTTTAAAAATCACTTACTTGGCCACTTGCCAATACTAAGAACTTTTATTCGAAGAATAAGAAAAGAAATAAAGTAATAATAGCACAATTCCCATTGTATAGTGCATTTTCACATCCAAGAATGTACGCACACATCCAAGGAGCCATAATGCTTATTGGTGGCGCGGCTCTGTCTCACGGAGCGCCCACCCAGTCGCCACGACGGCTAAAAAAGCTTATAATTCCATTCAAAAACAAACACGCCGACATGCGAGCTCAATAAAACTAAAAAGCCGGGCAATTTGAGTTCGCTCCCAAACCTTAACAAGATTATTAATTCAAAATCAAATAATAGTAATTTTCGAGATGACGGCACACAATCTTTTGAAAATAACCGCCGCATACCAGCCCATACTTTTATTACGTTCTGGTACCTACTTTATTCATTAACCGATACACGTAGAGGCCTCTTACGAGATTTATTCGTTTACAGTCTGCAATTGTTTAATGAAAGATGACATTTTTGACCGACTCTGCAGCTTTTTATAGAACTTCTTTTTTTCGTGTTATATCTACTAAATTTTAGTGTCATTATAACAAGATTTAATCTCTCCTCAGATTATTACTTATCTGAAGTAAAAATTAAACTAAAACACCATCAAGTTTGTATGAAAACGAATAATAATATTGTTTATTATATAAAACGTTTATTTTCGCGTTTATTAATAAATAATAATAAATGTGCACAAAGGAGGTTGATAGGTCTTTTGTTTAGATCACCCACTTTATTGGTGACAATGGTATATTAATAAATGTAGACACTTATGATGTTGCGCAGTAGCGGCCTGCATTTAGACAATAGAGGACTCGACGTCATTTCACAAGACGTGATGAGTATCGGTCATTGTTGATGTATTATGCACAATTATTTGAACAGTTGTGTAATGTCAATGAAATACTTCAGGGTGTCTGTCTGCGGTAAAAATCCTGGTTAAACATCGAGTTTTTTATTAGGTACGATAATGTGAATAAAAAAATATTATTTCAATGAAAAACATTGTAATGATTACAGGAAATCACTAGACACCATAAACAGTAAGGATAAAAATAAATATCGAATTTTTCTATAAAGAGTAAATAAAAATAGAACTGTTTATAAATCATTGCACATAGAAAAACTATTTTATTTCGAAAGAGTGTCTTCTTTGAATATCAATGTCATATTTTAAAATTTAATTTTGATTTTTATACCTATCTTTATTTATATTTAATTCTATACGTAATACGTATATAATCTAAGTGATATTCTTTGATAAGTTTTTTATTGAAATACGTAGACAAATATTTTGTAATTCTAGGCAAATAATATAAATGGATATATATAGAAACAATACAAATGTTATTTATTTTTTGAGGTATTCGGGCACTCCTAAAGACCACCCAATATTTCATTTAGCGTTTGCGGACGGACCAATCAACTCAAGGCTCTCCTGCCAAGCACCTAAATGAGATCTTGTTATGGGTCACAGGGGTCCATTAAAATAATATACATTAGTGGCGTTGTGAAAGTCTCCCACGGCGTTGTGTCTCTATTATTGACTATAAATCAAAAAGTTAACAACATACTTAAAAGGAAGAGGCGGGTGGGTTTTTGTCCGAGGCTCAAAGCGGCCGACCAGTCTGGACAGCTGATGTTGCCCTCTATTTGTTTTACGATCCCCAGCGTGCATTAAGATCTTTGTTTCTCGTACATCTTATTACAACCTTATCAAAATGGGAGCCTTTTTTATTTGGGGCTCAGCGAAAATGGACATCGTGTTGTTTTTGCTTTGCAGGTTTAAATCTTTACATTAACGCTAACTTACTTCGTTATATACGATAAGTATTATTTAGTTTTATCCATGAATTTCACTGAAATCCATAGTTTTTGGATATGTCTGTTTATTAAATTTTTAATATAAATAGTGATCTTAAATAATACATTCTACAAGCATACGAACAGCATAAAATTTAGAGACATTTCCTGTCAATGACGTTAAAATGTTAAATACATTTATTAAGTAGATATTATGCATATAAATCCACATGACGAATTGTTACAAAACCGTTGTTTCATTTTTCATGTTTGTATCAATTTTATTTCGCAAAATCTCGATATTTAGTTAATGTATTAAAAATTGAGTAGGATGTAAATTTATGTGTTATCTGTTCCGATGAGACAGATTCATAAGTTTCTTTGAGGTCATGGTTAAGTCTAGTTTTATTTGAACGATTTTAGAAAAGTTAAAAAAATAACGTTTTGAAAATAGGACAGCGTGTCTATGTATATATTTTGTAGATATTTTTGTATAGGATAGCGGACAACGGAGGTGGGTATCCCATATGATAAGAGACAACCGCGACTCATTCCGCACATTGGTTGTGTTGACGACTTTTTACACCACTTAAGCGTCATTTTTAAGGGACTCCGATATCCTCACTCACTCTGCGAAACACAGTACAAGTGCCGTTTCACTCTGAGTATTCTGTGATATATATGTTGGATATTTAGTGTTTTTTGTAAATTGTATGTAGATGACTTCGCAGGGATCGCCTAGTTTTGTAAATTCGTTGATTAATATTCTTATGTTGTCCTAAGTGCTATCGTTATTATTGAGCATGTCTGCGACAACGACCCGAGAAATTAAAATAATTGTGATATACACGTGGTACGGACATGGAATTCGTAAGCAGTTACATAATGTTTTAAGCGATTTCTTGTAATATTGAGGTTTTTAACCGACACGTTGAATGACGGCAATGTTTCAAGTTTTCTTTCTTATTCATGGCGGAGATTATTTACAAAAAAATTATAATACGAATGTATTTAATATTTATACAGATAGAAAAGTGCATAACTAATCTCAATTACTATGTCTAAATATACTAGCTATACTTAGTAAATTAAAATACTTATGAACGCTTCGTAGCTAAGTGGGTTTATAAATTGACTATGAAGCGAGAGGTATCGGCTTCAAAGTTATTTTATTTTAAGTTATTTTTTTTATTTTTTTTATTGGCTACCCGGTCCAGGTAGTTATAATTTAATTTAATCAAACTCTGTAAAGACTTGATGGTGTCCAAGCGAATGTCTTAAAACTGCCACACCCGTGTGAGAGCCATGCTGAAACATATGCAGACGCACTAATTGAGCCGGCTCGTCCGAAGGGAACCCACAGGCTCACGGAATACTCAGCGTTAAACGGTACTTGTACTGTGTTTCGCAGAGTTAGGATATCAGAGACTTTAAAAAATGCCGCTTAATTGGCGTATAACGTCGGCAACACAACCAATACGCGGACTGTGGCGCGGTTGTCCACCGGCGGCGGTGTTCTCTTACCATAAAGGAGACTTGCTGTCCACTATACCATACAAAAACCATATTATCTCATCCTGCTTTATCTCTCATTAGCTACTTTGTCAATAACTTACAAAACAAGCTATATTTATGATCACAACAAAAAATGTTTCAATGGTGGTCTGTGAAGGTTTACGTCAGTACCAAATAATTAAAATATCTACCCTATGATACAAGAACGTTTATACTAGTTAAACATGTTCTATGGCATTATGTAGATAATATTATTATGATTTTAGTTTAACGAGCTCTCCAATGATATTAAGGTATAAAAGATAACTGTTAATTTTACATACCGCATCGAATATCCTGCTTACTAATTGAATCTATACGTGTAGTAAAAATTTTAAGGTTTATAAGAATGAGTTAGTTAGCATTTTATGCGTGTGTAAATTTTGTAAAACAAGTGGAAATAGCAGAAGATTCAAGAATAATTTGACAATGATCCTATAGATTGTAAGTAATTTATTTTACCGGCGTTTTGTGTGCGTTTCGAAGATATAATCTCCCATAAAAAGCCTGTGTGAAGTGATAATTATTAGTTTGTGTGGTGAAATGACGAAGGGCGCAGTGGTGGTCTCCGTGTGCGGGCTTTGTACGGTTGATTGATTCATCGTTCGCTCGCACCTATTTATTGACGCGATGCCTTGGGAAACAATGCCATTCTGTTTTTGCGCGATTAGGATTGAACGATTGTTAAATATAATCTTAGCTTACGTTGTCTTTTTGGAATTACTTTAGTTTAAAATTAACTTTGGACACTGAGGTTTTTTAAAACGTTTTCATAGCTAAATAATTACCATATTGTAATACTTAAATATTTTTTACGTACGATGGAATGTTGGTAAACAGATTTAATTTTCTATATTTATATGAAGACATTGATGCGATAAAGCGGTATCCTTGTTCAGTTGGTAGGCACATGTTACATCAAAGATTTATTTATAACACCATTTGTACTTTACGTACATCTTAATACATTCTCTTATATTTTGCCATGGAAACCGATGCAATCAGATTTTGTTTTTGAATTTAATCTAACATATAAAATCTCGTGTTACAGTGTTAGTTACCATACTCCCCCGAAACGGCTCGACCGATTATTATGAAATTTTGTATGCATATTGAATAGGTCTGAGAATCGGCTGCTATACATTTTTCTTCCCCATAAGTGATAAGGGTGGTTTACCCTAATATTTTTTATTTTTTCAATAAATAATTTTATTTATATTTTTTTATCATTTGGCATTAAACCCTAAATTTTCACCCTACTACCACCATCCCTTATTTGTTAATATGGATATTAAACCTTGATAATATATGTAGCAAAGAACGTTCGCCGGGTTAAGCTAGTATTTCTATAAAATATAGGTAAATATTTGGTTACTAGTCACTGATAGTAAGTTAAAGTGCTGTAATATTATTTTAAGAGTATCCTAAGCTGATGGTAAATCCAATCATATTAAAAATAACAATTTCTTATGAGTTAATATGTATAATTTCAGATTGTGTTATAAACGGTCAAAGAGTATGGGAAGGTCGGGACGTGCGAATCCAAGAAGAGCCATGCCTCTCGTGTCGCTGTGTGCGTGGCTCTTTGTCTTGTACGAAGCGCGCCTGTCCAGTGCTGCCCTGTGCTAGAGCCCAGCAGTTCACACCACTCGGAGAGTGTTGTCCAAAATGTTCTCACCCCACTGCGGATAAGATTTTACCCAGTAAGTTATATATATATATATTATGATATAGCGGACAACAGATCAGGTGGATCTCCTATATGGTACGAGAACACCGCCGGTTTTTCACACCGCTTAAGCAGCACTTTTTAAGGGCCTCTGATATCCTCACTCACTCTGCGAAACACAGTACAAGTAGCTGAGTATATGTATATGAAATCCCTCCACTTGACATTATAAATTTCTAGTTTCAGGAAGTTCATTAAAGAAGCCGTGTATAATTGGTAAGGAGTATCACGCGCACATGAGCCAATTCCAAGTAGACCCGTGCACGGACTGCACGTGTATGAACGGGACCGCGGTGTGCGCACGACACACCTGCCCCGTATTGACATGCGGCACGCGTGCTCTGCCCCCGCCGCCCGGCAAATGCTGCCCCGAGTGCCCCAACGTCGAGGAGGCTAAGGCCGCTTGCATAGTCTCCGGAAAAACCTACCAGGTATCCAGCGTTGTTGTATTTTTTCATCCCCTATGAATTTTGGCAGCATCGTAGCTTAATGGTTTAAAAAGAGTAGGTACCATGAAGCGAGAGGTATCTATCGGGTTCTAATACCGGTCCGGAAAATTATAAATTGATTTATAATATTTTTATAATTGTAATGTGTTTCGCAGAGTAAGCGAGGATATCGGAGACCATTAAAAAGTGCCGCTGAAACAGCATAAAGAGCCGACAGCAACAAAGCGCTGACTGTGGCGCGATTGTCCATGGGCGACGGCGCTCTCATACTATATAGGAGAAACCCATCTGCTCAGTTGTCCGCTTAACGCTCGTACCATTTTACGCTGCTTAAGCGGCATAATTTTAAGAGCCTCCTATATCCTTACTCATTCAAGGATATACAGTATAAGTACCGTTTCACGCTAAGCCGAAAAGCTGGCCTAATTAGCGCATCGAAATATGCTTCAGCATGGATCTCCTGCTGGTGCGATAGTGTTAAGACTTAAGAAACGCGCCCAGCCACTGTCAAGCCCTTCCAAAGAACCGAATAAATTATAAATTAAATTGTAATTTTTCGAACCGAGACTAGAATCCGATTACACTCGATTTATGGTAGGCCTATAAAATTACTTCGCTATGAAACTATCATAGTATGCAGTGTTTTGTGTATTTATATATTATAACGACTGTTTTTCAATTTCAGGAAGGAGAGACGTGGCAACTGGACGCCTGCAAGTCTTGTGAGTGTCATGGCGGAGAGCCTAGGTGCGCTATGGAGAGATGCCCAACATTATCCTGTACCCCGGATCAAACACTTCGGCAATCCCCGGGACAATGCTGTCCAAAATGTGTCGATATTGACGGAATATGTACAGTTTTTGGTGACCCGCACTATAAAACTTTCGATGGAAAGTTCTATAGTTTCCAAGGGTCGTGTAAATATCAACTCGTCTCCGACTGCAAGAATCATACGTTCTCGATAAGAATATCGAATGACGCCAGAAATACTTCACATTCCTCGTGGACACGCACCGCGACTCTTCGTATTGGGGCTACCAAAATAAATATGGGAAGAAAGATGCGAATAAAAGTGAACGGTCAAAGAATAACGTTGCCTCACAATGTTAAAGGAATTGCTGATATCGCCCGCAGCAATGGGTCTGTCGTACTAAAGTCTGATATAGGTTTGCAGATATTGTGGGACGGCGATGGGTTTTTGGAAGTAACAGTCTCCAGCTCATATAAAAGTCACCTGTGCGGTCTGTGTGGAAATTTTAACTCCGTCGCGAGAGACGACATGAAAACCCGAGATGGGAGACTCATAAGCGATACTTGGAAATTTGGTACTTCATGGCGGGTCGGCGGCCACCGTGCATGCACGAGACGTCAAGAGCGGCCGAGTGCAAACACGCGTTGTAAAGCTTCGAAGTTGGCGAAAATGCGTCGTTTGTGTCGGGCCTTCGATCGTCACGAAGCTTTCGCTGAATGTGGGGCGAAAGTGAATCCGCATAATTACAAAGAAGCGTGTCTGTTGGATGCGTGCAGTTGTACAGGTGTTAGGTGTCATTGCGCTGCATACCGTGCCTACGCGAGGGAATGCACCCGCGTAGGCGCAGAACCTCACAACTGGTTGCAGGCCGCGTGGTGCGATCCTTCTGGCCCGCAGCCGCCCTGGCTTCGCCGAAGAAAGGGCTTTGGTCGAGTTACTAATTCAAAAGAGCACAGCTTACCAAATCTGAGCGCAATTCCGAAGCGAAATAATAGTCGCGCTCGGCCGCCGCCACTGCATTTACGACGTTAATGTCCCTAGTCAAACCTGCCATAGTGGCTAAGTTAGGTGAGTATTTCTCTTATTCCGAAATATTTTTTTATTATTTTATATCGGAAAAGAGAGCAGGTGGGCTTCCTATATGGTAAAAAATACCACCACCCACGAACAACCGTAAATAATTAAACATAATTTAAATAAAATAATAATTCAATTAATAATATTAATTAATTATTTAATAATTTAATTCGTCATTAAATGAACGCGTTAGGCATTCGATCAAATAGCGGATCCAACCAGATTACTGCGAGATATATATTAATCGTAATTAAGGCTGACGAGGGGAAATTCGGAGGAGGCCTATGTCCAGCAGTGGACTTGATAGGCTGATGATGATGAAGGCTGTCGAGTAATTTCTCTATTAATAACTTAATATGAATTGTCTATGATTGCAGCTCGATGCTGGACGCAGTACTTCTACGCTGCAGCTGAAAGTTGCAATTGTAGTGGAATGGAATGAAGATCTATTACTTAACAGTATTCATAGAACGTATAGTTAGTAAAAGCGTAGGTAATAAAATAAAACCACCTATAGCTCAATATAACCACGCCAGAGCCAGCTTACATTCCTATACTATAAGCACTAATACACGAGAATAATATTTTATTGGCTGGTGCACTGCAGCTCGATGGCGTTTTAAAAATATTTAGAATAATGTGATATTAGCTTTTGATTCATGATTTAAATAGTTCAAATTGAGATCTCATTCATAGGTAATGTTCAATGTGTATAGACATAGCTGATGTACAGACGCTATTTTGGGGTTAATATGGATCCACCTTTAGTTAAGGATGTTCTCTGTAATACAGTTTCAAGCAATGTACAACGCAAGATTCATATGAGTTATTATAGGAAAATATTGTAAATATCTTGTTAGTTTCTCGATTGAAACTCACCTGATACTGTAGTGATTGGAGGCGAGATTAATTTGTATCTAAGCTACGGTCAGTTTCCTTAGGAAATCTAAAGTTCTGGGATTCAAAGGATTATTTATTATACGACATATTTATAAATACAAAGGAATATTATATGTTTTTCATTCATTGTGCGTTATAACTATAATGCCGCGACAACTGTATGGTCTATCATAACTAAGCAATTTGTGTTTCTATGTTAGTACGCAATGGAACATGAACTTTAATTCTTAAACCTACGAATCTGAAGTTTTTATCTGGAGATTAGAAGCATTAATTTATAATTGTAGCATTTCATTTGTGATTTAATTAATGCTAACATTTGTTGCCGTGGAACCTTTCTGATACATCCTGAATTCGTTTCAGACAATACAGATTTTCTGAATTACAACTTAGCACTATATAATATTTTACATATTATCATGAGTACCAAATAAATACGTTTTGGTTTTTACGAAGTGTTATTTAAAATTACCAAAAATTACTTTTTTGAAGACTTAAAAAAAATAGTTATTTAAATGCGTTACCAATGAATTTACAGATTTTTAATATAACTTCTCAAATGTAATTTAGTTTTAATTCGTAATAGCTAACAATAAAAATATAATGTAGAACGTTAGTGCCATTTAAATATTTCATCTGATTTATGAGTAGCTTTATTAAATTCAACTATTGTATTGTAACGTGAAGTAAATATTATACATTATTTAACTATACGATTCGATAATATTTATTCTTTGCTATAAAACAGTAAATGAAAATTTAAACACACGTAAATCCTGTTGCTTAAATTACTATAAAGTGAGGCTGAGGCTAAAAAAATGTAACTCTTACCATTTTATAACTAAAATCTTTGCCAGAAATTACGCATATAATTGCTTATGAATACTGCTTACAGTTTGTATTGATTAAAATTGATGCCATAATTGCTTTTCGGTTTTAGTTACATTTCATTCCTGAATAAATCTACATATATGTTAAGTTTAAATATTTTATGATGACACATGTTGCAGATATAAATTATGTGAAGATACTATATTTTTAATTTCTGTAGTAGTATTCGTTTGCGAAAAATAACTTTAAAAACACAATTTATAATACATTTTAATATATAACATTCGATAAAAATGGCTTTGAGACCAATTTGCCAAGACAATTTCTTCTTATTATTATTTTAATTTATTTTAATCTCTGTGCCTAGTTAAAACGATTAAAAATTTATAGATTATATTATGTCTGCCACATGGATCATTATATGATGGGTTTAGTTTAGTAGGGTCTACGTTTTAAGTAGACTTTTAAGTTTATGAAATTAATTTTATTTCACTATAATTACTGAATGAACATTGAAAGCACACCGCGTAAATTCGTGTAGCACTTCTTTTACGCATTTTCTTAAATGTAAACATATTTAAAGTAATCTATATTCTGTTCTAGTGTAACATTAAATTAAACGCTTAAATAACTTCTCAATTTCTTAAATTAATCTTTAAATTTTTATTTAAATCACATTTAGCCGAAAACGAACAAAGTTCTGAATTAGACAATTCTTGCATGTTACTCTGTATTTAATTTGTATATATTGAATATTTCTGGGTGTAATTATTTATTGTGCATTTATAAAGTCTTGTATTTACCTAGTGTAGCGTAGGCGATATTGACAATGTTGACGAAAGTCCTATTACTGATAAATTTACGAAACTTTATCATTAAAATATTATGTAATACTGATAAACTGTTTTATTTATAACTATTCTATGGTCAAACCAGATATTATTTGCCACATTTCAATAGCACTAATATCTCTATGTATATAGAGCTTAATGCAATATTTTCAAGATATGTAAAACGGGTCAAACCTTTAACATTTTAATAGCTAAGAACTAAAAAGTGCCCTGAGATGACTATAATTAACATATCATTAAAAGCCATTGAAATATATTAATTCATTCGTGCTTCGTGTTCTGACTAATGTGCTTACAATGAAATATTTATCTCCCTGGGATTCAAACAGCCGCGTAGGAGGTTTATGAAACTAACTGGACATTTAATACTGGCTTGAGGCCAATTTACAATATTTTATGACGGCAAAATAATCTCAGACAATTTGGCATCCGTTTTTATTATTTTTATCTCTTCAAAGATCTAAATACTTTTTGGCTTTATAGCAAAATTTAGTAATTTAAAAATAACTCTATCTGCTTAGATGTTTAAAAAAACCTACTCAATAGGAACTTTTGCAATATTGTACAAACATGCACTGAACATTACGAAACTTCAAGTTAGCGTTCTCAGTTCTCGACATTAAAAACGAAAAAGGTTCATACAATAATACAAATAAATAATATATGTATACAAGGATTACAGATCAGGGCTAATAAAACCTCTGTTATATTAAATAAGTAGTAAAAGATTTATTTAAAAGTAGGAATACGCAGCCACACACATCAGGTTTATGTTATTAAAATTTGATAGTTCCCAATAACCTCCAGATTCGAAATGTTGAAGTACCAAAATGTATATTGCGATATATTACACTTAAAATAGAAATAATTAGAGAAACATTAAGTAATATGTGTTTATTCTCCCGTCATCATTTCCATGAATTCTGCAACAATACAAATTTAATAAATTAACAACATAATTCATAATTTCAGCCGTAAGACGTCCACTACTGGACATAGGCCTCCCTCTTGGGAGACAGATGGTAAGACGGGCTGGTTTCCGCAACTCGACGACATTATTGCGCCTATTATGCTTGAGAATTGGGAGACAGTTACTAACTTATCTTATTTTTCTCTATAGTTACTAAAATTAAATAACATTACATAGAGGACACAAGCTACAGTTACCAACATTAAATGTTTATCCTTTTTTTCTATAAGAATTTAATATTTTTTGTAATTGTTAATAAACTTAAATACTTAAAAGATTGTCTAGATTTCGATTGGCTAGTTTAAGGGCTAAGTATTACCATCGAAGTCAACTGTTCCGCTGCCGTCCGTGTCAATTTCCTGAATGAGCCCATCAAGTTCATCTTCTGTCAGCTGTTCGTCTAGTTCACGAAGGATCTCGCGTAAGCTCGAGGTGGGAATGTAACCGTTGCCTGTATAATAATAAAAAAATTATAATTTTTCGAAATTTCTCTGCAACTAAAACTTAATTGATTAAAAAATGAAGCGTATGCTGACGCCTTAATTGGGCCGGCTCGTCCGAAGTGATACCACGGGTTCACAGAATACTCAGCGTGAAACGGTACTTGTAATGTGTTTCGCTCAGTGAGTGAGGATATCGGAGCCCATTAAAATGCCGCTTAAGCGGTGTAAAAAGCCGGCAACACATCTAATGCGCGGAAAGTGGCGCGGTTGTTCATGGGCGGCGGTGTTTTCTTACATATAGAATATAATTTATCGATAAAGACCTGATTTTATTAACTGCAGGTCGCGAATTTGATAAATATTCAAGCATGTTTGTCAGCCGGTTGTTTAAATATTTAGAGCATAGAAAATCTTCTCAAACGGATTGTAAAATAGGTTTTTTATATAGAAGTTAGCCTAAATACTTGCCTTCCTTGTCGTATAACCTAAATGCTTCTCTGAGTTCTTTCTGCATAGCTTCAGCGTCTTCTTCTACAATGAACTTGGCAGCGAGCGTTACGAATTCTCCAAATTCAAGACGACCGGACTCTGTAAGATAATAAAATTAGACGGCATCCACATTATATTTTTATTTTAACAATTTTTTTTTAATCTAAACTGAAATTAAATGAATTCCTGTGCGAAAACGTATTAAGTCGTGAGATGTATTTTTTTTTATTCTATAGCGAACAACGGAGCAGGTGGGTCTCCAATATGGTAAGAGAACACCGCCGCCCATGAACAACCGCGCGACATTCCGCGCATTTTGCCTTTGTTGTATTGCCGCGTTTTTACGGCACTTTTAAGGGCCACTGATATCCTTTCTCCCTCTGCAAAACACAGTACTAGTACCGTTTCACACTGAGTATTCTGTGAATCGACGAGCGGCCCAATTTGTGCGTCAGCATATGCTTCAGCAAGGCTCTCCCAAGGGTGCGACTGTATTAAGATACTCGCCCCACTGTCAAGCCCTACCAGAGACCGAATAAATTATAAATTAAATTATAATTGTCTGGACCGCGATTCGAATACCTCTCCCTTCATGGTACTCTTTTAAAACCATTAAGCTAGGCTCTCAAGAGTGTAGAAAGAATGTGCAAATCATCTTTCGGAAAAAACATGTAATGTAACTTACTGTCAGCGTCGACTTCCTCAATGAGTTCTTCGAGAATTTTCTTATTGAATGGCTGGCCCATCATGCGCAGGATGTCGGCTACGAAGTCACACGGGATGCTGCCGGAGCGGTTGTGGTCGAAGCCATCGAACGCCTTACGAAGGACTGTAAAATACACCAAACATGTGAGCACTTGTGCAATCCGAATGTGTACTCGCGAGGTTAAACATACCCTCAACGTTTAATCCGCTCATCCTCTAACACTTTAGCCAATTGATAATATTGAACAGTGGCAAGTGTAGAAAAGACTATTGCGGTAGTCAAAATGCCGTCACACTGATCGTTATTCGAATGCACCGGGCATGGGACCGCAGTTCATTGCACCTAGATGCAGCGCGAATTAGTTGTGTAACGCGGCTATTTCGGTTACGGCGATGTGTGCACGGGGTGCAACTGGCCTATAATGTGACAACAGTAAACGAATAAACGGCTATATTCAAATAAAAAGCTAAACTAAATGAACTAGTAGGTAGGTATATCTAGTTAAAACTTATTTGTGACCTAGGTAACCTAGTCATCTTAAAATTGATATAATATGTTATCAGTATAATTCATATAGGCACCGTGTTTCGTTGAATGACTATATTGGAGACCCTTAAAAACTCTACTTAAGCGGCCTAAAAAATACGGGGACTATGGTGCGGTTGTTCACGGGCGGTGGTGTTTCCTTACCATATAGGACAGCTACGTGTTCCGTTGTCCGCTGTACTACAAAAATAGTCGTAAATTAATATGAAGAATCCTTCAATGGCCAGACCTAACTGTTTATTAAATGACAGTATCAAATAAAAATCTCTTCTGTGTGATAGTTTTAAGATGACTTCAAATGTTTCTTCATAGATCTTTTTTAAAAATTATAACAGCAGCCATCTGGTTAAATAGTCAATAAAAGATGAAAGAATATTATTAATATGAATTATGAATTATATAAATCTTTGGAAGGAAGACAACTTATTATACCGGTTGGCAACTGCTTGTTGTAATAAAATTTATATTTTGAACGTGCGTCACTATTTATATTAGAATGAACGCTAAACTAAATTATTTGGCGAAAAATGTATCTGTTAACGTAGTGTTATCGATTGATATCTTTATTATAGCTAAAAAACTCTTATTTGATAGGTGTCTCACTTTCTTTTTAAAGTCAAACTTAGGTAGGTGAAAATCATAATGAAACAAATCCAGATTTAGCTTAAGGCAGATTTATTCCAGTTCAGATGAGGTTTATCTGCTGAAAGATGAAACATTTCTTGGTTTCGGTAGGTAAGCATTAGACGTCAGACGCCACCTGTCCATCCAACAATTTAAAAGATTGGAATCGAAACGAAGTGACCAGCTGTCGCTTTATGATATTTTGGCAAGAAAAATATTTTTTCATCACTGCTTGCGTCGGATTCATTTTTATCATGATATCTTGGCAGTTGACTCAAAGTTCCATGCGGTTTATTGCGATTTTTTTCTACATTTTAGCTTTTTATTAATTATCATCCCACGATCGCCCCTATTTCGAAATGAGGACGTCTGCGTCGGCTGGGTTTATGCGTTCTAAATTAATACCGCGTAAAGTTATTTTTAACTTTTAAGAAATTGTAGCTTTATAGCTTTCGCTTGCCTGTTTTCATTTTAATTAAAGCTACGAGGTAACAAGTGTTATTATCTACACTCTATGTAATCCGTGTATTAAAACTTGAAACGATAACTTCATATATATAACAATATATTTTCTCCCGCGTGGGAGCCATGCCGAAGCAAATGCTGACGCACTAATTAGGCTAGCTCGTCCGAAGTGATATCACGGTATCACAGAATACTCAATGTGAATGATAGTTTTACTTATAACGGTACTTCTACCATCTTTCGCTGAGTGAGTGAAGATATCGGTGACCCTTACAGATGCCGCTTAAGCGGCGTAAAAGCCAGCAACACAACAACATGACGCGGCCGTCTGCCGGCGGGTGTATTCTCTTACCCACCCTGCTCCGTTGGCCGCTATATTTAAAAAAAATTAAGCTAAACAATTATATGAAGAAAAACTGTATACTACTAAATAAATTCACCAACATTGATGTGGTGAAAACCTATTTAAAGCTTTTTACCAAATACAAATTATATATTATTCACACCATTATCAAAAGCAATTGTATCTACCTAGTTCTAGTAATCTGTCAAAAACTTATAATGTATAATAGTTTAATTGATTTGGAGACGGGGGGTTATTGTTATCATATAAGTAGATTTCACATTAAAACTAAAGAATCATCTTCAATGCCTCAAGATAAAAGTGCTATTTAAGTATAATTTAGTAAAAAAAAGTTGTCATTTAATTTATTGGTATATAAAAAATTGAAATATTGTATATGAATATATATATTGTATATTGTATATATATTGTATATGAATATTGTAATAAATTGTATATGAAAAATTGAACGCCTGTAGAAGTACGGGTGTATAATATTGTAATAGTAGTATAATACTTTTCGATTGATTTGATGGACGCATGTCCATCAAATGATGGACATGTGTTGATGACGCATGACCAGTGTGTATTTCACTAGAATTTAATGTTCAAAATTCTTAATAATTTGATTAATGTTAGATTTTAATGTAGTTTCAGATTGACATCAATTTTCATTGAACTAAGGGTTCGGATATGATTCAATATTACACTTTATTTACATAAAAACCACTCCTAAAGGCTATGTTTCATATATAGGATTAAAAATTAACATTACCGAAGAAAAAACAAACTAAACTATCGCTAATATATTTTTTGATTATTACCTAATCAAAAAGTTATTTTTATGACTGTTGAAATATAGAAACAGGTAATATGTATAACAATGGCGATCTAAGTTCGTCTATAAAAATGTAAAACAAGTGACGAGTTGGTTTTCCTTGCATGCCTCTTCTTAATGATTCGTAAAGGCCGAAGGGAAATTAAAACTAGATTTATTTGTACCGGATCATAAATTGAGCTTTACGTTAACATCACGACGTGGCCAGTTTCTTCGGTCTGTTGGCAACCGTCCAGCCATGTTGCCACGCCATGACCCGTTTCGCACCAAACCTATGTTATTACTAATAACAAACTTAAAAGCTCTGCATAAACTACACTAAACGAATATTATTTCTATTATTGAGTTTTATTTAATCTGTATGTTTTAAAAAAAGACTAATTTAATGTGAAATATTGTTCCATTTATGGCCAATCACTGCAAAAATGTAATCTTTAGTTTACTGTGATGGAATTTAATTATTTGTAATAAATGCAAATTTAATTTGAATGAAAAGGTTTAATTCGAGAATAAACGACCTTTAAGTATGTACTATTATTTGCTTAATTTAAACGTAATGTAAAAGAACATCGAATGCCACAATAATGACAATAGTTATACCATAGAATAGTTAACCTTAGTAAACAGGTATCATAAGAACTTGTGTCAAAGCTGATCACAATTCTGCCAGTGTCAGTATAATGATATTTACATAAATAACGACAGAGAATCGATCAACGATATACCTAAACAAAATTTAAACGGAGACAAAACTTAAAACCATGAACCAATTTTAACCAAAAACAAACATAGAGAGAACAGTATGAACCAGAAATATAAAAAACTTTATGAATAAGAAAACAATGAAAAAAGTTTGATTATTTACAAATTGTCTGGTTTTTTTTTTCAAAAAAAAAATAACGCTACTCAAACTTCTAAATAACTTCGGAAAATCATAATTTAAAATTTTCAAAAAAATGAAAAATGTGTTTCCCTTCTTCTAATGCATAATAGATATTTAGGTAGATAATTTATCTGTTGTAGTTCGTCACTCGTCGAGACATGACAGCAGTGGAAAGCACCATTTAAACATTCCCGCAACGAAACACAATATTAGCTTTGTTTTCTTTTCTAAAAGTTTTAAAACATCAATGAGAGAACTCATTTGTTTTTCTAAATTATGAATGTTTAACTATTACAAACGAAGCTTAAAAATAGATAATTGTATTTAAACTGACATAACATCGTGATAGATTTATTGAAATATGATTTTCTTGGATACCGGAGCCATATCAAAACTTATTTTGAGAAGACTTGTGTCATATGAATGTAATTAATGAATTTCATGTCGAGGGTGTGTCTGTTAACCTAACCGTGAATGTATGTGCCCCAATTTATCTTCAAGAGATACGCCTCTTCCAGTTGCTTTCAGATATTTCGAGCAAACTAAATATAACTTGGAACGAATTGAAAAAAATTATCCACTATGTGTATTCTCGAGTATAAGATTTATGAACGGAGTCTATTAAACTTTTGGCTCTTATCCAGATAAAAACTAGTATTTTATTATTTAATTACGTTTGTAAACAATAGTAATTGTTTTGATAATCAAAAACTAAATACTTTATTTTATTTAAGCTTTCGTCTGTGGTTTTAATTAGTAAATTTATTTAACACAATATTAACAGTATATTCAAAATGAAACAGTGAATTAAAAATATAACATTATTATTTGATAAGTGTTCTTAATTTAATTAATAATTATTATAATTAAACATGTCCATTAAATCGATGCGTTAAATGCGTCACTATATTATTTGCGTGCTGAAATACAAATGAAAAGAGAAAAAACAACGATCATCTTTGTTTATAAGTAAAAGCGGTGTATAAGTAGGTAAATGTTAAGTTGAAACCTAAACTTATTATGCTTAATATAAACTCACCGGCAATTTGTTCTGGCGGAAGCTCATCGGCCTGTGAAGCAATAAATATATAACTTTAAAATTCATCGTTTGGGACATATATTTAATAAATCTTATAAACAAATGGTTTTTATATTTATAAACTAAAGTAATAAACTGTAAATATATATGAAATTTGATACACGTGAAACATAATATTATTGCATAGGTCTGGTGATATAGAAAAAATTTATGAATAATAAAATTAACTTTCTTCGGTTAGGAGCCAAGAATGTACATTTTCTTTGAAACAAAACAACATAAATTCACTTTGGACGATAAATACATATAAATGTAATGGTCATCTGCTCTCTCCTAAATCACTAGAATAAATTACAAATCTCAAGGAAAGAGAATTTTAAATACATATGCTTTAGATAAAATTTAAAATTACATTTATAAATAAATTATATCAATTTATTATTAACATTTACGAGTTTTCGAGACTTATTTCATCTTAAATGTGTTTATGAACGCAGATCTTTAATCTCGCCTAATAAATTATAAATTTAGCTTAAACGTTCCTTTAATCATTTGTCATAATTTTCTGCGTTGTAGGTGGACTAATGATCGAGTTCTTGTCGTCAAATAGTAATAACTTTATTAATACTCTAAGCTATCCGAATTATTAAACCGATTTCATATTAATGAATGTATAGATAGCTATAAAAAGATAGTAAGGGTAGTTTCCTAGGTAGTATAAGATTTCTTATTCGTTTTGATTGTCATTACAATCCATATAAATTACTGTGCCTTCATGCTTATTTCGTTGGGATATTGTAGGATATTGTATTAAGTAACTATAAAACTTTTTAAATAAACCAACTGCATTTACCAAATAAAATAAGTGGAATTAAAAGCCAAAATTATTATTGAATTTTGTCATTTTTCCAAGTAATTCTTTCTAGTTTTTCTCAAAGTAGGAAAAACTAAATTATTCCTATTCGGTTTTTTTAAATATATTTTCTAACTATTGAATCGATGGCTACGGTTAATACGGTCTGTCGAATAGTTGCTTTCATGGAAGACGCATTCTCCAGATTTCTGAAAACGTTAAACACCTACCCAGTCTTCAGTATCCAGAACCATGTTTGATGTCACTAGTTAACACTTTGAGACGCACAACACGACTGCCCCGAAATCTCTTGATTTCAGCGTTCAGGGTTATTTTCTGTTGCTTTGCATACGGCCTTTCGGACACTTTCTCATAAAATGTGGTGTGGGGGACGGAGGGGCGCCGGCCTCCCAACTGTTCCACGGTTTCCTGCGCTCGCACCAATCGCGTGAGCCTCAAACGGCAGGATGCTAATATATTTTTAGGCAAAACGTGGTCTTGGGAACGTAAACAGTAAACACCGATGTGATGAGTAAGCCCAATGATTACCTACACGATTGAAAAGTTTTACATACATTATACATAATTACGTGGCTAATGCCTGAAATGAGCCTCGTGAAGCTGCTTGCTCTGTAGCTGGTTACAGTTAATTGTGGATGTAGTTAAACAAGGCTATTACGAGTACAAAATATCTTATAAATTTGAACATAGATTTAACGTTAATATCTAATAGTTTATTATTATTTTACTTTGTAAAAAATAAGAAATACACAATTGTATGTCTAAATAACATGAAGGTGTAAGATGTATTAAACATGTTATTTTCTGGGCACGCTAATATGGATTTATTATTTCAAGAGTCATCTTGAACGAAATAGGTGTATAAAAGTATTACATTATCAATAATCTTTCTCTGAATTGAAACGAAAAAAATTAATTATAGAAATTCCAGACTTATCAATGTTTTTATAATATATATCTCAAATATAAAAAATGTTGAATTATGTAGACCAGTTAGTGTAGTGTACCTACTTTAAGTCACCGTGGTTGAGTTAGTGGTGAGCTTGGTAGGCTAAGGTCTAAGGCGGCAGGTACGGCAAATTAGGCTCAAATTTTTTTCGTCTTATGAAATTAATGAAATAGAAGTATTTAAAACAAAATAAGTCAGAACACTCTTTATTATATGACAAATATTAAACGCTGTGTAGAATCTTTTTAATGGACAATAAAAAAGTAGAAACGGAGGTTATCCGTTTAACATATATAATTTTTATGCACTATTCCACTCCTATTTCGCAATCTGTGGACCAATTATGTAAATTATTTGTATTTTTTAACAGATTTTTGCAATTAATAGTTTTATTAATACTGAAATAATATTTTGATATCTTAAGAGATATGTTCTTTTGTTCCCATACTTCGACAAAATACGAGACTTTATAACCAAATTAGATGTTTTTTAAATTTAATATTAAATTTTATACGAGACTATAGAGATTTATATTGATGACAAATGTAATGTCGTGTATCTAAAATGTCGATTTATAAAAAAAATCTCATTTGTAAATTTTGGTAAAACCTCTGGCGTCGGACTCAGTGGGTGTAATTTTTTGGCTTCCGTGAGATACTAAAACTATAACAAAAATTTGCTTTAAGAATGCCTGGTATGAATGAGCTGCCAGAAGCGCTATTTCCAAACCAATACGACTTGGGGAGCTTCAAGAAAAGAGCGTACATATTCCTTATAGGCCGGCATCGCACCCGCGGCTCTGCAAAGGGTGGGGGTCGGGGTGTCCGTGGGCGGAGGTTCGCTTGCCTTTTTTTTGAGGGGCTAGTTGCTGCCGGCCATACAGTCATCACAGCTTCACACGGTATATTGAGGCGAGCCTCAGGCTCGCCAACCGCTAAGTGAGTCTGTTGTTTGCCACCATTTCAATAAAAAAAACTCGTGAAGTTGACAGAATAAACGTGGTTAACATCTTTGTGAACTACCGTATCGAATTTCAACAGGAACGAAGGTCACTAGGAGGCAAATTTGTAAACCCGACATTGATAAATTGATGTCTTGTTACCACCAAGTTCTTGAGAACCTGGTAATGTTAAAAAATCAAATTTATACAATGACTTAATATCAAATGTTAAAAATATTATATTAAATTTAGATTAAATATAGACTTACACAAGAATATTGTATTTTTTGTGGTATAGCGGTCAACGGAGCAGGTGGGCCTCCTGCGAAAAAAGAACAACACCGCCCATTGACAACGGCGCCACGTTCCGCGCATTTTTTGCGTTGCCGGCTTTTTACGCCGCTTAAGCAGCATTATTTACGGGCCTCCGATATCCTCACTTACTAAGCGAAACATAGTAGAAGTACCATTCAAGTACAACTACCATTTAACGCTGAGTATTCAAATATAAAGTGTAAATATATAAGTGTAGTTTAACAAAATTCTAGGCCTAAAAATATCACATTAAATCTACTTGACAGGGTCGTTTATATTTTGAATTGCATTATTGATTTAAACATGTGACTACGAAATGTTTGTCCAAATAAACAATGCCTGTGACGTGTTATTTGATCTCGAACAAATTGACTGTTTCGCGCGATACAATTGATAATTTGCATATCAAAGTTAATGTAGCTGACGTTCAATCCTCGATAACATAAATATGGTTCTTGTATAATCATTGAATTGAAATTAAATTTTCTGCTACTGTACGCCGTAATAATGCAATAATTTATTCTAGTTTCAAATTTGGATATCCTTGGATACTAATCCATTT
>DWCF01000698.1:0-40282 GCA_018230265.1 Delias oraia | reverse complement strand
TACTACACTTTCAACGCGTATAATTAAATAACTATCGGCTATTAGTATATTAAACTTTGTGTACAAGTAAATAAAGAGCCATAAATATTAAATAACAAACTAAATTTACAGTAAAATTCTTCTAAGTTGTCAAGTTTTATATTTTAATGATTTTAAGCCACGTTTAAACTGATTTAAATCTATTTATATAGAGAAAAAAGTTTATCTACAATCTTTTAATAACTATTATTCTCAGCTAATGTTGGGTGTGAAGAAAAAATGTTATCGGGCATTGCAGACGGCCAGGAAGGCGTGTGGAAAATTGAAAATTAAACCGGCGTTCTAGTCCCATGACGGCATTGGCGCCCCGTGACGACACAACTTTGCCTTAAACAGCATACAGTCGAGAGAAACGCTTTATAAGAAAAAATATGAATAGTTTTTGGATTTTTTTTTGATAGAATAGCAGACAACGGAGCAGGTGGATCACCTATGTGGTAAGAGAACACCGCCGCCCATGAACAACCGCGCCACAGTCCGCGCATTGGTTGTGTTGTCGGCTTTTTACGCCACTTAAACGGCACTTTTAAGGGCCTCCGATATCCTCACTCACTCTGTGAAACACAGTACAAGTAACGTATCACTCTGAGTATTGTGAGTCCGTGGTATCACTTAGGACGAGCCGGCCCAATTCGTGCGTCAGAATATGCATCAGCATGGCTCTCCCACGGACTTAAAATTATCTTTTATAAAGTGATTTTCAGATATAAAGTTGAAATTAATTTTAAGATGTTTGTATATGCATACCAGCAATATTATTTATTCATATATTAACGATTAATAGACACTTCACCGTAGGGTGGACAGCAGCGCCCTTCCGAGTACAGCAGATGTTCTGCGATCACCAACCCGACTACCAAGCGTGGTGATTAAAGCAAAATATCCTCCTTTTGGGGAGGCCTATGTCTAGCAGTGGACTTGATAGGCTGATGATGATGATGATGATATGTTAAAATTAAATGTTTAAACTATTGAGGGATTTGTATAACTTTAAGAATGAATAACGTGATTTTTTAGAAATTTGATAAAAGTAAACTTTCTTCGAATAAGGTTAGCTAAAAGCATTATGTTTGTGACATTACCTGTGACGTAAAAGAAAATAGATTCGCCTGGAACTCGTTAGTAAGGCGTGCAGCCTGTTGCGTTGGCGTCGCTTCTGGCTTATCTCGAGCCCACACAGTCGGAAAATTACGAGGGAGAAAAATCGGTTCAAGATCGCAAGTGTCCTCGGTTGGACTGCTTCTATTAGGTATTCTTGCAATTCGAATCAGCAAGCTCCTTTATTAGATAAAGTCTTTAAAAATTCTTTATAAAATTTTACGTAGTATGTATTTCTACATTTACATTTCCATCCTTATTGATTTAAAAACTACTTTTAGTGTTTGTGTGTTGCTTTTAAAATATTCGTCATTCCTTCTTTAAATAAATTTAGCATACTTATAAGTTATAGCAATTAAAACCGTTTGAATGGCAAGCCCAAATAAATTTCATGCCCTACTATCCTAATGTTATGATAATATTATGTATTGATTTCGAGTAACGTAGGTTTTGCTTTGACGTCATAGTTGTCTAGACGATAATGTAATGACGTCATCGATCTCACCCACATCTTTTTGACATTTACTTTAGTACTTTCAGTATGCTTACCCAACACGTTGGCATGTATTCATATATAAAGTAGTTTATAGAAGTGTAAAATAATTTAAAAGGTTAACAGACCCTTAGAGTACTATTTAATACAATTATATAGAAATCTAATTTTTAACTGACTCGGGTAGGACTGAAAATAGAGTATTATGAATTTGACGCAAGTAGTTTTAGTATGGGAAAATAAAATTCAAGTTTACAAATAACTTCATTTAAAATTTGTAAAACCATCTTGTTTGTTTTGCAATATATTTTTTTTGTGAATGACTATCTTGCTGTTTGACCATACGGTCCTGACAGCTTTATCGGGGGCTTTTGGGGGCGAGCCAAGCTCGCACGAGAATTTATACGATTAGCAAAGGGCGCCTTCTGGGAGACTTGACCCTCGGCTTGGACTATCGTGGGAAGAAACTAGTCGAAAGGGCGGCCGAACGGCACTCACCGAGGTGAGAATTTCTTAATATATAATATTGATTATATATTGTTATATTGACAGGGGAAATAAAACACAGCTATTTTATTTTATTGTTAGAGTACCGTAAGCGTCAGCCTAACAACTTACTTATTGTCTTAAGTTTACACCGTTTCCAAAGCGCTTAGTGCAGAAGAAACGGCAACAAGGCTGTGTAAGGTTTTCGCGAGCCCTACTCGTAACTGTTTTGCAAAACGAACCTTCACTTAGCTTATGATTCAAATCCTTGTATAACCTAAGTGATTTTATATTTATAATTCAATAATAGATTATTGAGCTTTTTTATTCCATAAATTAATACTTTTCCTTTTTGGTAAAGTATGTCACATATTTAATATATAAATACCATGTATTGATTGATTATTAATTCATGTTACATAACTAAATTTACCAACGGCATTCTTTAAATATTACTTATTAAACCTTTTTTCCTTGTATTGATGTATCTATAAAAACCAATATTTTTAATATTAGCTAATGTACGACTTATTGGAACTAGCCACTCATCATGTCAATCTTTTCAATACGGATTTTCTACTATATAACGTAGGCAGGCGGTACCCTGATGCTAAGAGATCTCCGCCGCCTATGACCAACCGAGTCGCAGTTTGCGCTTTGTTTGTGTTGCCGGCGTTTATGTAACCTGCCTCCTGTAACCGCACTCACTCAGAGAAACGCAAGTGCAATTACTATTTCACGCTTTTATATTTATAAGGTTATCTATTTTATTAGAAGGTATCATCAAGTAATAACTAGATTGTGTGGCTCTGTACTTAGAGAAACGACATTTAAAGTTTATTTTTACACTGTCGATCCCTGATTATAATATTAATGACACGTGTTCATTCTTTATCTAAGCACTGTGAACATCCAGTGCTATGCCACGTATCATGCTGTCTATAGAATGACATTAGAATGACTATAGACAATTACGCTTTTACCGACGCTCGTGAAAGCGCTGCAAATATAAAATTAAAGAATTTATTTCTTTACATTTTTTTTATCATTTTATAATCGGAAAGGAGTCAATCCAATAATGCCTATGTCATTAAGTTTGCACGTAACCATTAGAAGAATCACAGAAATGTTTTTTATACAAGTAGTTGATGGCGATTTTATTGAATTCTACTTGTTACCAAAAAACATTAAAATTAACAAGAATTGATAAATTAATTAAGATTAACAAAGTGACTATTACGATCTATCTGCTTTCTTTTTTTTAAGCCTTGTTATTTTTATCAGTAATACATTATTTAAGACATTGAAATGTAAAATATTCTATACCAATTTTTAGTTTCGCTACAGACATTTCATTCTATTTTAGCATATGAGTAAGTTATGCACGAATTAGGTACGCTATCGTTCGAGGAATTCCTTAAACCTATTTCAATTGTGTGTCGACCCAGTTCTCTTTTATATGTTCATGAGTTACATAATACGTGTACTAAAATATTACAGCTAAAGTTGACTGAAACAGCAAGTAAAACAATAAAATCGTTTCCGCTGACTAATCTTTCTTAGAAAATACATTTTCTCTGATCATGTTTCTGAATCGACGCAAAAAGAGAGATATTATAAATGTCACGTATCTGTCTTCTGTCGCTCTTTTTGTCGGTTTTGTGTATTGTAGCTTCTGAAAAAATGATTTGATTTGATATTTTTTGCTACTGTTAGAATCGAGATGAATATTAGAAAAAAAAAGATCTGTTTTTCATTATATACATCGGCAGGTTCTTATTTTAAACCGATAATAAATTTTACAGAAATATTACTTGTATCATAAAAAAGTGGCTCGATTGGTTATCACTTCAGAATAACAATTAAAACAAGAATCGAATGCCACCATGGTATGCCATGGAATTTTAAATTATGGTAAGACCTTGTGAACAATCGTTTCGCAATTACACACAATTATCTAAGTGCAGGCTCTCATCGATCGAGATAAGCGATACACAAGTTGAGCCGGATGCGAACCCAGTATCGGCTGGTGAAAGTAGATTTCACAAAAAATGATCCCATTCCTTGCACCGCTTGATATTTCACGAGACATTCACTTGAGACCGGTCACATTTGAGGGTATATTTCATATATTTCCAGATCAATTACTTTGTCAGCTAACCGGTTGTAAGTTTTTATGGGGACTTTAAGTAACGTTATTAACTTTGCGGGCTTAAAATTAAATGCTTATTTACAATAATTACATTAAGAAAATAGTAAAACCGTTAAATGTTTTGTCAATTTATATATTCATACCATAGGTACGATTTTAAAATTATTATATTTCTAAGAAAATTATATAACGTTTTCAAGTGATAGTATATTCATCACTGAATTCAAACGCGTTTATTGCGTTTAAGTAAAAGTTGACTATTAAATTATAAAGAAGTACAGAGAAAGAATTAAACGCGTCTTGTCACGAAAGAATTTCATTTCAAACATGCCACACGCGTCAGTGAAATACGTCATTTTATTTAAAATATATTCTATCCTACAAATATTAAGAGACAATTGTTGATGTTTAAACGAGCCAAACCGTTTAATGTGTTAATTTTGTATTTCAGATCAGAGTTTGCGTCATAACTACAATAGATATGATTTTTAACCAAAGATTTGACGGTAAATTAAATAATTTATTTATTACCCTTTAAATGACGGATATTAAATAAAAGCTTCAACCTTACCCGCTGTGTCGAAAAGCCTAAAAATTCTTGAATTTTGACAAGATCACTTGAATAGCTATAATTACTCGACCTCAATACGTAACAAAAACGTTCACTATTTACATAATTTATCAGTAGCGATTTCTACTTACAGGAATGGAATTTTATGAAATTGCTGTAGTTTTAAAATGAGAGCCCTGTGATCGAGTGACCTTCTAAGCTGCCGTGAAATCAGGGGTACTAGATTCTAAATGGAATCGAATAAATTATAGGGCGTTGAAAGGCTTTGATACTAGCCGAGCGAGTACCTCATTCTGTCTTACTAGGTGATCAATACTGGAACATATATTGATGCACAAATTGGGCCGGCTCGTCCGAAATAATACCACGGACTCACAGAATACCAGTGTGAAACTGTTCTATGGTTAACTGAGTGAGTGAGAATATCCGAGACCCGTGAAACTATCGCTGTTACTATAGAGACCCGCCTGCTTTACGTGATACTGACACCACGTTTATTTTTAAGAACAACTTTACAGTAAAACTTTTTCTTGAAATGAAAACTATAATTTCTATTATAAAACAAACAATATTGTTAAACTTTAGTAACGTTTCCTCACGATAAATGCCAACTCTTAGAATTAAGAGCATTTATATTAGTTTTTGTTTTATTTTCAATACAATTTTATTAGTATATTACGAGAATCATACGAGTGAAACATTTTATTATTCGATAACACTTATACAATACTGCCACTAATAATTTTAATACGCTTACATGGAAATCTTTTACCCTATCAAAAAGGCGCATCATGATGAAGTTTAACATAGTGATAACAGACAGGATAGGCAACTTTTGAAACGTATAGGTAAATGTTTGAAAGCAAAAAGCCGCTGTACTTTAGATCTCGTAAAGAAACCAGTCACATATATCATAGACACCGTTATGTGAAGAAAGTTTAATCATTACGATCTCAATCAACAATAGTAACATCTAACAATAGAAATACCTATCGGTTTGTGCTCAGCCATTTAGAAGTATAATGGAGTCCATGAGTTAACGGATATTTTTTGACTATTACAATATTGTTAACAGTATAATTTAGTTGAGAGTTTGTTTTTGTTCACGTGATATTTGTGCGGTTGCGGGAATATAGACGCCTTGGTGTGAAGATTACTTCATCTTCCTACAGCAAAAAGTAAACAATTACAAACAAATTGATAATAGAATAAAGCCGTATCAAAACAGCTTTATTTGTTTACGAACGACGATGTCACACATTCAGTGATAAATCAATTTTTTAACATAACTTTAACAAAAGTCTGAACATAGTTTTTAAGAGATAACATAATGACCCTGTGAAATATCTAAGAATTAATTACTGTATGCAATATCACAGCTAAACAATGCTAGGTGCAGCTCAGGAATCGGGCCATGTATGACATTACCATTTGTTACGCAATTACATTGACAGGCGAAACTGGCTCGTGAGTAGACATGCAACAGGCACTTAAGGGATGAACCAATGTTTCGGCTTATGCAACTAATCTTATGTCGACACAGCTTTGAGCTTTCAAATGTTTACCAAATCGATTGATGAACTCGACCACTTTTTCAAATTACACAATTTAAATATTGAAAACACAGGCTGTATATCATGGGAAAACTATATTACACTGATTTAAATATATATATTCATGTAGAATATCACAAAGTCCTCCTAACTAAACTTATAATTGTTACAATAATAGTACTCTAAACTAAAGTAATCCTTCACCTACTCTTTACTAACATTATACTGTTATACTATGCTCATAACTGCATTATAATTTTTTTATAGTATAGGGGACAACGGAGCAGGTGGGTTTCTTATATGGTAAGAGAATACCGCCGCCCATGAACATCCGCGCCACAGTCTTCAAACTGATTGTTGCATTTATAATATTTAAGTAGGGATTTTAATAATTAATTAAGGTTATGTTTTGGTCTTAATCGATTTTACCAGTGACATAAATTCTTACTGAGACTCACATATGTAATTGCTTTAAATAAAACCAATTCATCTAGATACACCTGAATATAGCATATAAATTGTTACGTAATTGCAAACAAAGCCGGTAATCGCAATTATTCGCATTAGCCACGGCGCAAAAATGCAATTTCGATATTATTAATAGGTCAATACGACCCGCAATGGTATGTGTACATTACGCTGTTGCTATAATCACAATAATAACTCATGCATCGCCATTTTTCTGTTTATTCTCTGTGAATTTTTGTTCGATTGCTAAGCGAAGGTGACCTCAATGATAAATTTGCTGGTTTGTTATAAACACTTCTCTTAAAGTCAAATTAGAGGTTTTAAACTCAACAGTATATATTTTTATTTGTGCATTTTGATGATATAATCTTGTAGTTACGTAATTAATAACACATCTTACTTTTTATATTAATAAATTGATTATTTTCATTTCTAATTAATTATTTTTTTTATTATTTCAGGAAAAATAATAAAATCAACCCTAGGATTCAAAAAATGTATAATTTGGTTAAATGTTGACAATAGCCGTTGTTTTTAAATGTGATGTTATGTTTTTAATGCATTTTCTCACTGTTCAAAATTTTGGCAACTATGGTAGCACAGTAACAAACAAACCAAACATAGCTTATGCCAAATATATCGTATCATTGTTTATAATATATATATTTTAACACGTGGAGTCTATAAATAAAGATTGTATTAACTGATACGATGGTTATAGCTTTGCGTTGAGTAACTAATAATATACTGGACAGTTCCTAATAGGATTCAACACATGTGTGAAGCAATTTTCTTAAACGATGTTACCATTCACAAGGCTCTTGACAATTTTGTTATAAAATAAATGTATTTTCTATAATAATGCATGAATTAATTGAATTACACGCATCTGGAAACATTTAAATTGTCTCATAATTGACCTTTATAAAAATTCACTTTTTTAATTCGAGGGAATTTATTAATATTCTTTTGTAATGTCTTTAATTGAAAAAATAAACTAACAACAAAATAATGACTCCAATTCCAAAAAATATCCGATGAAATCAAGAATGCCAATCTCGCGATCGATTTCAAAAGTATTATCAGATATTTAAACAAAAGCACGACATTCACGATCCGTTACATAGCTGTTTTGTTCTGTGTATAGACTATTATTAATGTCTAGATATTGGAAATTTTTAATCTTCTTGGTAGGTCGTGGGTGTGTTGCCGTTCTTTTACAGATAGCTCTTTTGAAGGTCCCCAAATACTACTGTATGTGTATTACTGTTGTACGGATATCCGGTAAACGGAAATTCACTTTCAAATTGTAGTTTTCAAACTAGAAAAAACATCAAATAAATATTCCTAATGGTTCACTTGTTAAGCCTAGTTCGTGTATTTCAATAGGATCACGTAAAAAGGTATAAAAACGTATTCATTGAAAATTATTAGCAGCCACTTTATTAAACAGCAGTTAGAGCGTTACTTACGAAGATTTGATTTCTATTGAAATCATTTAGCCATTTTTATTACATTGACCTCTCGTTCGTATTGTGGGAACCGCCATATTTGCCAATAGCCTTAATTGCGCGCTTAAAATAAAATCTACAGAATAATGTAATTTATCTTACACATTTTATTTATTATACTATCTTTAACAAAAAAGAATACACAGTCATAGCTGAATATTATTTTGTGTAGCTTTTAGCACATTAAACCCATGTCAAGTCATAAAAATGTAAGTGATTTGCCACTTCACCCACGTATTTCAATCCGAATTACGATCACGTACTTGGAATTACGGTGCGTTATTTCCCACAAAATATCACTCACTCGTCGCGAATCACAAAACACCGACGCGTGGACAAAAAGTACATTACTCCCAACGAAAGTATATTTTCCGCGAAAACGAATCTAATCACAAACATTTAAGCATCTTATTTAGTTATATACATATTAGAAAATAAAAGAATTTTATTTAAAAAACAAACTACAAAGTAGCCAGTTTTGTTGTTTGTAGTGGAAATAATGTCGTACCGAAATTATGTTTATATTATAATTACATATTGATTATAACTTATTTCCTCGTTATATATGTAACATGACATTTTAAAAGAGGTATATAATATCTGATTTGCGTCTTAATTGTAACTTTGTTTAATAGGTTTACTGGTTATAAACAAAAAAGTGCATCAAACTATCCTTCGCTTGCCAAGACTTTTGTGACTTTTGTGTGTTGAAAACTTGTTACAAATTTAGACTTCTCTTCTTTAAGCTTCCTCTGAATTCAAAAGACATGACTTATAAATATTTTTCTAAATATTAAAACGCATCAACGATACTTTTTTGTTCTTTAAAACTCATTTTTAAAATAGAAAGTTAAATAAAATACTAAAATATAAAATAGAAACTCAAATACCATTTGGATGATATTTTTGATTAACAATTTAAAAAATTGATAATTTTCTTAATTTTCTGTCTATCATGGGACTGAGATGTGTAACGAAAACATAGTATTATATAAATAGCGGTGACGCGGGCGTATCAAAACTGTCACGGGTAGATTCATGACTATAAACATTAAAACCTACGAGGTATGGCAATACAAATTGAGCAGTTGGGCTCATCAGCAGTCGGACGTCGTTAGAGGTCACCGACATCGCTATACCGAAAGTCTTAGCTTGCCTTAGATTTTATCCATACTAAGGCTGTTTGTATTTCTCTACCTAGGAGGTGTTCAAAGTTCAAACCATAATTTAAATCATGTTTGTAAAAGAAATTTAATTTAATAGTAGATAAACGATTTCCTTTGATTGTTCAAGAGTCAACATTACTAAATAATTCAACATTTGTTTGTATTCATCATAGTTTTTTATGATATAGCGGAGAACGGAGCAGGTGGGTCTCCTATATGGTTAGACAACACCGCCGCCCATGAATAACCAGTCCACGCATTTGTTGTGTTGCCGGCTTTTTACACAGCTTAAGTGGCACTTTTGAGGGCCTCCGATGTCCTAACTCGCTCTGCGAAACATATAGTATAAGTACCGTTTCACACTGAGTATTCTGTGAGCCTGTGGTATCACTTCGGACGAGCCGAGCCAATTAGTGCGTCCGTATATGCTTCAGCGTGGCTCTCCCACGGCTGCAACAGTATTAAGACACTCGCCCGGCCACTGTCAAGCCTTTTCAGAGACCGAATAAATTATAATTGTTCGGACCGGGATTCGAACCCGATACCTCTCGCTACACGGTACACTTTTAAAACCATTATGCTACAAGCTACAATGATTGATATCATTCTAAAGTATGTATGATGCACGTTCAATGGAGTACATACCTTGCCAAACTCTGTATGCAAGCAGCTGAAAATACATTTGATTACACTATTTATACAGAGATTTAGTCTATTTACAAATCTTTCTCGCTGATGAAGGCGTAGTGTCGGCCAAGGTGAGGGCCACCAGACGATCTTGTAAATTAATAGCCCCGTGGTAATGACCTCATCTCGCTTATCCGATGTATTTTATCACGTTAACATTGATCTTTTATTTATTTAGACAAAGCAAGAGTAACTGGCGGTTTACTCGTAGAAAGCTTGTTAGCTTTCTTTTATGCCTTTTTGTCCTTTAATACAATATCGTCCTGTTTATTTTAATTTATTGATGTTTGTCTATTGGTAACCCGAGTTTTATTATTCTCTATATTTCATCAGTTTCTCATAATCTTTTTATAAACTATTATATTTAATCACGTATCTATTATATTTATTTTCTTAGCCACGTTTTCCAGTCGTTGGATTACGAAATCGGCGTTCCCCGGACAAATGATGTGCAGCCTGTTCTGTTACTATAAAATTATATGTTTTATGTTAGTGTATATATTATGTAGTAATGGGAGCGTGGCAGTTTATTGACCGTCCACAGTCGTTCAATAACTAAATTAATGTGGCTCGCGCGATGGTTTCTCCATGGGGGTTTGTCTGGTTACAAGTTTTCTAACAATTTTAAGCTAACTTTGTTTTCGGACAGTTGTAAATTTATTTAATTTTAAGTAATAACCCAACAGTGTTACGTGTTAACAACAATAATATTATAACTAATAAAAATATTTGTTCCCAGGAGATGCAGGACGTTATAGACGAAGACAGCGAGATGGGAGACTGGCTGATCAGGGACCAGGACTCCAAAGTAGGGGTAGTTTTGCATGACAGACTTATGTCGGAAGCGTTAGGCGGCGCACCCATCAAGACAGAACACAGCTACAGTTTACACTCAGACGTCGAATCAGAGCCATCTTCGCCTAACCACACCAAAGTTGACGGTAAGAGTTCTTCAATAATCTATCTTGATTGTATTCGCATCGCTCTGGCTCTCGTTTCTCTCGCTATATCAATGTACATATGTAAATATATTTATAGTTTTAAACTTCTATCGACTTACGTTGGAAAAATTAATAATTTTCATTCAAGTCAACAATTTATTAACAAAGAACTGCTAATCAAAAACCTTGAGCATTGTGTTAAAACTAATAAATATTAATGCTTCGCTATCGCAATTTATCTTTGATCGTGTTAATATGCTTGTCAGATATTTAAATTCATAGATGGTACGTGTGCGCGTGATATTTCTTTTTTAATTGATTAATCGATGAATGTATTGAAAGCATTATCTCACGTTGCGAATAATAATTGCTCCATACAGCTCCAGTACTCAACATTTTTTACATATATAATGAATACGTCATTTTCATTTCATGAAACATTTCACCCATGGGAGAGCAATGCGGGCGCATTAATAGGGCTGGCTCGTCTGAAGTGAGACCACGGGCTCACATAATACTCAGCGTGAAACCACTTGTTACTTTTACTGTTTCGCTGAGTGAGTGAGGATATCGGAAAACCTTAAAAAATGCCGTTTAAGTGACGTAAAAAGCCGGCAACACAACCAAATGCGCGGACTGTAGCGCGGTTGTCCATGGTCGTACCCACCTGCTCCGTTGTCTGCTATATACTATAAATAAAAAAAGACAAATTATGTATGGAAAAACCTAATACTCGATAGCTTACATCATTTGAGATGCATATTTTATGGTATTTATTACTTTTAACTTGTTCTAGAAAAACTAATAACATCATGAAATTCACTTCAATTGAATCGATAGAACAATCGTAATAAAATCACTTATGAAGAGAGTTAAAAAAAGAAAATTTATCTTCGGATAGAATAATTCAAGATGGGTGCAATATATTTTTCATACAAAAATAGTATAACACTACATTATTACCCTAGTCACTCGTTAAATCAAAATATGAATTCACAGCATGTAATTTAATGACAGTTTTAAAAAAATAACCATTCGGAAGCGACAGATTTTATCTCTAAAGCGTCAATTATTATAATAACAGGCAAGGTGTACCCGCATGTAACTATATAAATCATTTTCCGTATTTATTTTCACATAGCGTCACAAATATAATAGAACGTTCATGGCAGTAAGTGTCGTGTGAACACCCACGATACAACGACAATAGTTGTAATTATGCTCAACTTTCATTTTCGCCTGTCATGAATGGGCTTGAAAATTTAATTACTCTCTCAATCGAAATGTGGATTACTAGACTATACGAATATACACAGCTTTATCACTAGACGATACTGATCACTTTTACTATTTCTAATAAAAATAAACAATTTAAAAGGAATCCATTCATTTAAAATAATAAAATTGATGTCAGTGGATAAACAGATCTTAATAAATTGTATTTTTTTAATAAATTAGAAAAATTTTGATCACGTTAATCCTTAAATAAATTAACTATGATAAGCAACAATCAGATTCTTAAGATTCTGCGCCGAGGGTTTTTCTAGATTACGGAACATCGAAGCAAGTGGGTGTCCTATAAGAGAACACCGCCGCCCATAGACAACCGCACCACAGTCCCTGCAGTGTTTGTGTATTTTTTTGATATCCTCACCCAGCGAAACACAGTAGAGGCACCGTTTCAAGTACAACTACTATTTCACTCTGAGTATCCTGTGCAGCCTTGGTACACTTCGGACGAGCCGGCTCAATTAGTGTGTCCTTATGATTCAGCCTGGCTCTTATAGGTGTGACAGTATTAAAACATGCGCTCGGTCACTGTCGAACCCTTCAAGAGACCGAATAAATTATACACCGACCGGGATTCGATACCTCTTCCTAGTAGACCTGTTAAACCACTTAGCTACGAGACTCTCGAGTTAAAAGTGAAGTTCTATAATCTCTGAATGATCACTTTCTTTCCAAACAAGAATTGGAAACAAAAACATTCTTTGTTAGCCGGGGTTCAAAACTTAAAATGTCACCGAGTTTCAAGTTTTAAAAACTTCAAAAACGTGACCCATTTACATGAAAACAAGCAAAATCCTCTCAATTAGAAAGTATATACTCGTATAAAGATGTTTTCTTTAGAATGACAGCTTACTTTAAGAATTGACTTTTTTATAATATAACAGACAAAGGAGCAGGCTCTCTTATATAATACAACCGCGCCACTGTCCGCGCATTAGTTGTGAACTTTAGCGACATTTTTAAGGGCCTCCGATATCCTCACTCACTCAGCGAAACATAGTATAAGTACATACCGTTTCGCATGTAGAATTCTGTGAGCCCGTAGTATCACTTCAGACGAGCCGGCCCAATTAGTGCGTCCGCATATGCTTCAGCATGGGTCTTCCACGGGTGTCACCCTTGATATATCTTTATTACATAATTATACATGGGTATACGGTTCTTTTGTTTTATTTTATATGAACGTAATCATTTTAACTTTACAAAAATAATTTGAGGTAGTTTGTATAAACATTGCTTTTTATTACATATTTGAATAATCTAATGCTTAACTCGTGGGACTGCAATCTTACCGGATGATTCAGCATGACTAAATGTCACCTTTGTGCCTTTGTTGACTAGTTTGCAGTTTGTAGTTGAGTTCAAATGGCCACGTCTGGTACTTTAGTTGGTATCATCATTCATTTCCCGCTCGTTAGTAGTCACATATCTAAATTATCATTGATTTTTTTCGCTTTTGTAATTAATATTTTTTTTATTATAAGACCTTTCCGTCTGCAATAGAACTGCGCAACATTTAAAAACAATTTTAGTTATAGCTACTTTATATATTGCAATATTTTCAGTATTTCATACTTATTTCTTATTTTTATTGAGAGTTTCTTTGTTTTGAGAACTGAATAATGTGTTATAATTGAAAAGACGTATACATTTTTCTCAAGTGGTATTTTCTTTCGGCTAAGTAGTAAATATGAGCTTAAACTAAATAAATACTAGTTAAAAAAAATTGTGGTTAATAAATTCGTGACTTTATAAAAGTTTTTACTTAGGTACAAAGCCATGACTCATACAGTATTGTCCCGGATATGATATCAATTCACGATACTGGAAATACCTAGGCAAACATTCAAAAAGTTGAGTCAAGGAATGGTGATAACCGATTTTTAAAGGGCAAAAAGTGTAGTCAATACAATAATACAGTTTTAATATCATCATTTTACTCCTTAACAAGTCATTAGATAATAAAATTATTCTTACTAACCAAATGTTAAATATTGTGATCAGAATATACGATAAATATTTATTCAGATTACTTAACTATTAATATAATAATTTTAACTATTTTATTTTTAAATTTCATTCTTTGGAGAGCCAAGCTAAAACATGTGCGGACAGTATAATAGGACCGGCTCGTCCGAAATAACCACTGGCTCACAAAGCAGCGTGAAATGGTAGTTGTACCTGCTTGCAACGGTACTTCTACTGTGTTTCGCTGTGTGAATGAAAATATCGGAGGCCCTTAACAATGTCGCTTAAGAGGCGTAAAAAGCCGGCAACACAAGCAATGCGCGGACTGTGACGCGGTTATCCATGGGCAGCGGTATTCTCTTACCATATAGGGGACCCACCTGCTCCGTTGTCCGCTATACCATAAAAAATACTATTTAAACTAATATTGTTTTGTTTTCATAGTAAAATCGGCTAAGGTGTCTAGATCAATATGAACCGTTAAATTAAAAAAATTCAACCTATCTATTATCAACGAATATAATATTGTTGCACTAATCTCAGCGATGATAAATTCTGTGGTTATCAGGGACACATAAAATAATAACAATGACGTTATATATGACCTAGACCTCACAGTTTCAGTCTTACTACCTACCCACTTACCTACTTAAACATAATTGGCTTCTCTCGTCTTCAGATAAATGTAACCAATGGCTTATAGATATATTTTATTAATATGTTTTAGAATCTGAATAATTTCGTCCTATTAACGGTCATCCTATACGTACATTAATAAATTTAAAGAGACAGTGTTTATAAGTTTATAACACGTCTAATTTTGAACAGCGACAATTATCATTTGTTTAAGTAACGATACGACGGTCTGTCTTCTATATTGATTAATTTAGTTCTTACTAATTTACCGATTTGGGCTTTTCACGGGTATGCACCAGTGGGAGAGCCATACTGAAGCATATTCTGACACACTTATTGGGCCGGTTCGTCCGAAGTGATATCACGGGCTCATAGAATACTAAGCGTGAAACGGTACTTGTACTGTGTTTTGCAGTGTGAGTGAGGATATCAGAGGCCCTTAAAAATGCCGCTTAAGGCGTAAAAAGTCGGCAAAACAACCAATGCTTGGACTGTGGCGCGGTTGTTCTAGGGCGGTGGTATTCTCTTTTCATATAGGAGACCCATCTGCTCCGTTATCCGCGTTCAAATAAAAAAATACGTCATTGGCCAAATGATTGACATCAAATAGGTAACCAATAGAAAAAAACTTTAATTTACCGTAATCAATTTCTCTTGAAAACAAGGTTCAAAGAACTTCGCTCTTTCTATATTATAATATTGAATATAAAAAATTGAATGATGTCGAGTTGAATTTGCCACGCTTTTGCTAGTCGGCTAGACATCACAGCTTAAGATGACTTCTTTGTAGAGACTTCACGTTTCGCTGCCCTCGCTGTTTACAATGAATTTATTGAAAGTAAAATAAAACCTTTTACGTTTCAATGAGGAAATAATGTCGATAATTTATAATAACATTTTCACTCCCCGTGCAGAATATACCTTTTTTTATAAGGGCTTTTGCTGCCGGCATTCAGCCACCACAGTTTCACACGGTCTTTTGGGGCGAGCCATAGGCTCGTCGTGAATTTGATTTTTAGCCGCGACTAGCGCAAGGGCGTCTCCTGCGAGACACGAACCTCGGCTTGGGCCGCCGCCGGGTCATGCCTTCGAGCAGCCGTTCGGAAGCTCAACAGGGTGAGTCTGGCGTTGTAGCTAGGTCCTCCGCCATATACTGAGGCGGTTGTTACCGCGGTCAATACACAGAAACCTACCATCTGAGTTTATGTTATTATCTTCTCGAGAGGCTATCAGCTTGTTGACAGAATATACCCACGAGATCTGCCTTCTCGTAACTGTAACTTAATACATTTAAGTCTTAAATACGAATTACCCGAAAGAACTGTATGACTATTATAGAGCAACCATTGCATTAAAGCAGTAGAAGAATACGTTTTCCCTAAATAATCCTGCGTTGACAATATTTTTGCATTTATGCATCACGATTTTTATAAATTTAATACTCAAAGTCGTTATTAGTTTTTTGCTTCATGTTAAAGTCGTTACAAAATCGTTCATTCAATTTGTACGATTGTTAGATAAGCTGTTTAATTTTTATTATTTTAGTAAAAATAATATACTAATTGCGTACCTAAAGAAAAGATGGGAATATTTATGCGATAATAATTGTGTGAAGATGTAATAAAAACAATTGAATAAACAAGTATGTACATATATCGAAATATATCAAATGATATTACAGATATGAAAAATTTCAACACCTATTCTCGTACTAAAACTGATTAAAAGTGAGTCCCATGATTTTATTTATCGCAGAATTTTAGATGGTAAATTCTTATTTCACAAAGATACCCCCATGGTGGTCCGAAGGGGAGGCCTATGTCCAGCAGTGGACGTCCTTTAACTGAAATGATGATGATGATATCGTTAAATCTAGTTCTTTAAAGTTGAAACAATTAGTAAAATTTAAAATAATAAAACTACTACTTTTTGAACGAAATAATATTCATACTAAAAACAGATGAAATAAATTGTTGAATATTTTAAATGTCACAAAAAACCCTTGGATGCACAACTAGTGAAAACAATTAAGCGAAATATTTTAAGATGACAGTCTATTTACCAAAACATGACATTGTCTACTGTCTTAACCTTTAATACTCCACATGTCATGAAACAATCCTATTAAAACCTTTTTTGTTTGCATATTGACATATCTAATCTTCACTAACTGAAAATCGGCATCGTGTTTTTATATTATTATTATTTTATTTCTTAATTTGAGTAGAAAGACAATCTATTGGTTGTTTACTTTTTCTTATTTATTTTTTTTATAGTATAGCGGACAACGGAGCAGGTGGGTCTCTTTTATGGTAATAGAATATCGCCGTCCATGAACAACCGTGCTACAGTCCGCGCATTGATTGTATTGTCGGCTTTTTACGCCAATCAAGTGCTATTTTTAAGGGCCTCCGATATCCTCAATCACTCAGCGAAACACAGTACCATTTCACGTTGAAGTGTTCTGTGAGCCAGTTTTTGAAATATGTTTTTTGTGACATATGACAAGTGTGTCAACTGTCAGTGTAATAGTTTTTTAATACACGTTTAATTTATCTAGTGCTCGTAGTTACCGTTACACATCGCCATACATATTACCCGCGACCGGATCGAATAAATTATGTACCTCCATTTCGGTGAAAGGACCGTACAGGCAAACTTCAATGCATTACAATTAATTAAAAATTGTACAAGTCACTGTCACATCTCTCCAGTTGTAGTAAGGTATAAATTGCTCTGGTGTCAAATAATTTTTGGTTTCTTAAATTAAATGTCAAACTCGTTAAATTAAAAGTCACGGATACTAGATTTTAAACTCGTTCGACTTGTTGAGGAATTTGTTTGTCGAAAATTCATAGCAGTGAATTCGAATTCAAATGTTATTGCATAATCGCTAAAAAGTATCTATGTTATCAAATTATCTATAAAATAAAATCTACTTAACGGTAAAAAGCCGAAATATCATTAGTTATCTATTAATAAACATTACATTTTCGTATCACAAAACATTTTTTATGAAAAAAAAACTACAAATTTTCAATTTTTTAACATCAAAATCCTATCCTGTTATTTGTTTGCAAGTGAGCTTACAAATACCAAACATAACAGTCCACGTCGCTTAATTACACAAGTGATACAAATTATACATTTTATTCTTATAACGTAATTCTTAATTATGACTGGACAATGACTCCTCTATTGGAGTCCTATTTTTCTATTTGATATCGACTAATAATGCGCTGTCATGAATCTTAATAAGTGCACAGTAAAAATAAAGAATTGAGATTAATAGGCATGCGGGCCTAGCTTTATATTTAATAATAAAGAGTTTATGGTCTATGAAAGTAACAAATAATAACAATTTGTATACAAAAAAGAAAAAAATTAAAGGTTATATATATTACCTACTGAAATTAATGAGTAATTAAAAATACTCATTAATATATTTTTAATAATTTAATATTAAACTTAGGCAATACCAAAAACCAGAAACCCTAAATCGTATATTTCAAATATGAAATAATAATGTGTCTATTAACTTTCGCCTTTCGGTTTTCTATTAAAATTATGATCAATGCATAATTAATCACCGAGTGAAATTCCTTATATTACATGACTTTTAATAATTCAGCTACAAGTGGTCTAATGACTTAATCAGGTTCCTGTTATGCTGATGTAACCCCGGCATAGTCTGCTACTCTAATTAATGTTACATCGATTTACCTATCAACACGTAATACAAATTTGTTTTTATTTGAAAACGGGAACCGTGACTTCTATAAAAGAACTCAACAGGCTTTATTTGTTATATGTTTTAATCACGTAGCCCTGCAAATGTTATTTCGTTTCGAATATTAATTAAAAAATAGGAAATCAACTTGTTAGAATAATGTACTTCTTTATTTGTTTTATAACTGACACAAAACACTAGTAAAATTATTCTAATTCTGATTTGAATATTCAAACTTGGACAGGCATGCGAAGGCACGTAAATTGCAATAATCCAATTTTCTAAACCAGTGCGCAAGATCACGTAAACTACAAACCAATTGGAAGTCTGCGCTATCAGACAATTCGAATTCAATATATCTATTAGCGTTCTTGAGTTGTAAGTCATATATGACGCCTCAAACTTTTAGATTAATTTATATGTGTACTGAAATTGCCACTAAAATTAAGTTAAAGACTGTTATAACAAGGCTGCCGATGTGTACTTATCAAACGTTTAATAATGTAAATATTTTACTTAGAAAATTTGTAATGCTAAATATTTGAAATTTCAGAAACATATGACTTTGTCAAACATATGACAGTTGAAAAGCGCTACAATTTATTTTATAAATATGTATTTTTTTATACCTATGTAATAAGAAACATATATTACATATTATGGTAAGAAATATTAAAATAGTGTTTAAGGGTATTTAAGGGTATTTACGTCCGAGCGCAGAGGAATTTACGCTAGTAGGTGCGTTGGTAGTTAAAAACCGTCAAATCTATAGCTACGGTAGCTTTAATACGTAAGAACCACTTAAAATAAGAAGAAAACTTCAAGATGTACGATAATTAATGTATAATTAAATGTATTTTTAGACATGGAAGACGAATGCTACCCCGCAATCCCAGCCAGCGCATGGAGAAGCAGACGGCGTTCCAGCGGTTCCCCTTTACCTGGAGTAAAGGCTGAGCCCAAGTCAGAACCAGAATCACCAGCTTCCAGTTGCCCTCCCTCACCTACACCTGGCACTCCGGTCACACACGTCGATTATGTTATTGATCATACGGTAAGCACCTTCATTAGACCTGCTTATTTATCTACAAATCAAGTCTTCCAGGTGGGAATTATAACCAGCTTTAGAATTAAGCAGGCGTTGGTTTGAAAAATTAGCGATTTAATTGTTTTTTTTAATAAATTGCAATGAATTTCCCCACGATACAAACCTATCTATATTCTTTTGGAAGCAGGTCCATCTGTAAAAACATGTAGCATTAAAATTCGTGATGAATGTAACTCTCGCCATGCCATCTAATAGCTGACTTGTTCATAACAAGCTGGTCTTCTTCACGAACTATATAGAATAGAACTGTTAAAATTTAAGCTGTCTGTTGTCGGTTGAGATTGAACGTCTATAAATACAGTTAGTGATACAAAAGTGATGGGGCTTCAAGTTTTTAACAGACACGTGAAACCGATAGATCGTCGTGACTTAAACCGATGACTGTACGGAATTCAAAGATCAATCGAGTTCAAATATTCTGCTACTTTCTCTAAACTTTTCGTCGGTGTTTGTTATTTCAGAATGAAGGAATTATATTGACACTGATTTATAATATCTCTCACAATTTTATATACAAATAATTAGATTGAACATTGAATCTTTATTTGTTAGATTTTAAGTACATTTGTATATTATATACACAAATGTGTATATTGTACATTGTTCGAGCCAGCCCAATAAGTCGTTAGCATATGCTTCCGCATGGCTCTACCACGGGTGACACTTATAATCATTTTATTTTATTCTCAAATAAGAACAGACACATTTATTAAAAGATTAAATAATTTAGTGTCTAGGATACTGTTCCTAATGATAAAATCTATCTAACATTGTGTGAGGTGAAATACTTGCAATTATTATCTACAAGAAATGTAATATTAGCAATTAGTACATAGTATTTTCTTATTAATTTTTAGTAAATATCGAGACAGACAAAATCCCTGTTGCTAAAGAATCACATCAATGGACAAAGGAATGCCCTCTTTGGTTGTGTTACTGAACTTTACGCCAATTAAGCGGTATAACCTATTGCCTCCGGTAAACTCAACAAACACTACTGTTTCTCGCCGATATTCAGAGCACGTGGTATCTCCCCGCACGAGTCGATCCAATTAATGTGTTTTGATGCGTTTTTAATGAAACCAATTGTCAATTACAGACCGGCACAATACACATGCCACAATCTGTGCTGCAGAAAGTTGGAGCGGCGGCAGTGCCGCAAATAATTTTAAGCGCGGCACCGCGCCTCGCGACCTCTTTAAACAACAATAAACTCTCCATTAAAGTCACATCCTCAGGATCTTCAGGTACTTTGAGCTCTTTGGGGTATTTTTATTAATAGGATTCTTTCAGGGAGACATCCAGCTCGATTCTTTTTCCACTCTCTTGGGTCACGTGTAAAGAGTCGTCCAATGTTTAAATTATTTCACTACAATATCCCTCTCTCCAAAAAACTCGATAAATTTATTACGAATGCCAATTTGTCATAACGAATGGCATTCTTAATATAAATCTTTTATAGATATAAATTTTAAGTATACAAATATAATTTTCAAAAAAAATACCTTCACCTTTATAATGTTCAGTATTCATTACATTGTATTTCTATAATATAACACAATTATTAAATGTTCTGAGGTTTGCTATTGTACGTCGTACTATAAGGCTTACTATTTCAGCAGGATTCAATCTCCCACCAACGCCGCCATCATCCCTGTCGTCGTCAGACAGCGAAGGAGCCCTATCACCCGCCCACGAGATTTCTCCCCCAGCTGCGCAAGCGCCGCCTTCGCGCCGTAACCATCTCTACGTCTCGCACCATTCCCGGCAACCCATAAACACGCCACTTATAAGTAGCCAACCGGTAAATCGAAGTTATATTCAACATCATCAATTTTTTTTTATATCATAAACGGTCTGTTTTATGGTAAGAGAACACCGCAGCTATAGGCAACCGTGCCATAGTCCGCGCGTTGGCTGTGTTGTCGGCTTGTTACGCCGCTTAAGCGATACATTTTAGGGCCTCCGATATCCTCACTCACTCTACGAAACAAAGTACAAGTACCGTTTCACTCTGAGTATTCTACGAGGTCGTGGTATCACTTCAAACGAGCCGCCCCAATTAGTGCGTCCGCATATGCTTCGGCATTCGCTTCGGCATTCGCAAAAATTATAATTTTATTACATTATTTACAGTTTCGAATATTATTAATTTATCTTCATTCTATATAAGTAAATGTCACCGTGATAATTTTTCTCAATATAATTAATATAATCATATCTCAATATAATCGTTATATTGAATATGATATCATATAACACGACTGACTTATTTCTT
The DNA here is from genome assembly GCA_018230265.1 of Delias oraia. Classification (NCBI taxonomy): domain Eukaryota; kingdom Metazoa; phylum Arthropoda; class Insecta; order Lepidoptera; family Pieridae; genus Delias; species Delias oraia. Next base: position 18,107 of record DWCF01000698.1, on the reverse strand, counting down.
TTATGAATTAGGGTAAATTCCAATCGTCCATTAACACGAAAAATTAACATGGCAATTAAAACTTATCTAACTACACATAATTATTTATGAAACTCCGATTTCATTAGTATCGTTACATGTATGTATATGTAAAAATTAATATTTCATAACAGTAAATTATGTATATATCTATTTGTAGCGTATTGAATATCAGTATAAAAACTGAACAGATTGTCCTGAAAGTGTAAATATTTGTTTACAGAAAGGTTCCACGGGAAATTTAATGTTAACAGAGGAGGAAAAACGCACATTACTAGCAGAGGGTTACCCTGTACCTACACGTCTACCCCTCACCAAGGCCGAGGAGAAATCTCTGAAGAAAATTAGGAGGAAAATTAAAAATAAGGTAATTCGATATTTAATTTCAGTTGTTTTGAAGTCACTTATAAATTCTTAAAATAACCTTGTTTACAAATTTTCTCTTAAGATTTTTTCACGTTCAATTGTTCATGTCTGCTCCATTGAAACAATATTTTCTAGATTCATTTCTTTATCAACGTTGGTGATTGTTTTATGCGTCTTGAAACTTTGAGTGTAATAAAACATTTTTCAGATATCTGCACAAGAAAGTAGGCGCAAAAAGAAAGAATACATGGACCAATTAGAGAGGAAAGTGGAGATACTATTATCAGAAAATACAGATTATAGAAAGAAAGTAGACAATCTAGAGCAAAAGAATGCAACCCTCATGAGTCAGTTCGCAGCTCTCCAGGCCCTCGTGAACAGGGGAGGTCGGAAGTGACGTCACAATATCAAATGGCGTCATACATGATAAACTCACCGTCTGTACCACTTCAATACAAAATTAATCAATTGACGTCAGCGTCATGATTATTGAATGGCAAAATTAAATTATGAATATAAACTGACGTAGATAAGAAAGCGAATCCATTTATCGTAACGCAACCTTTGCTAAACCTTATTTAAAATTCTATATTCCTTTGTTCGGTCTTTCTACTATTTACTTTCACTTAGCAACGTTTATAATCATAAAGCAGTATTATTGCCAGTTCTAATGTGGTCACTTAACCAGACAACTTTGGCTGTGAGAAAAACAGCAACGGTGTAACATTCTCACAGTTTGTTTGTATAAATAGTTTATGACAACGACGCTGTCTGTCCCCTTACTGAATGTATTATTTAAGGATGTATATTTTGGATGTAATTTACATTTTATCAAACGTTATTTAGGTATCCAAAGGACTGTTAGAGTTTGAATGGTTGCTCACTATGTTAGTAATAGGTATTTTGTGGTGCTGACGAAGCCAGTTAGCTTAATTGATGTCAGCGCCATCTATCGAATTGGCGGTGAAACAGGGAAACTTTGGGCTCTAGATGAATGTTTATTGTTATACGTGTCCCGTTTGAAATCTCGTAACATAAATTAGTTTTAACAGGAAATTATTTTAAGCCTATTTGCATTAAGGGTTTATTGTACCCGTAAGCATTTGATGTTAATATTTGGCCTACAATATAGTAGTAATATTTAAAGCATATTTATATACATGTCTTAACAAAATAGTTATATCCAAATGAATTTTATAAATGTTACCAAGTGTTTATAATGTAGGTTTAAATCTTACGAATTTCTTATTTCGTACGAAAGTTAATTGCTACTACTACTTTGTATTAACGTGGTAAAATAGTTTATCGAAAAATTTTTTAGCATAATAGGTAAGATTACCTTACCGTATATCACTGAATTCCATGAATTTGCATTTATAAAGAATCGTCCTAGAGATTTAACAGGTATTTAAGATTTAGATATAAATGGACCTATTTAAAGATGGATTTGTCATATTTTCGATTGTCTAGTCTATCATAGAAACAGTAGAACTTTAGAGCCTTTGCTTTGTTTTGCGTTCTTTGGCCTCTGTTTCAGAACGTGTATCGTATTAAAACTAATTTCAAATGGATTTAATGTTATCTATGAATGTTTTACTCTTGATTAGATTATGACTTGATATACGTTTTGAAATATGATCCTTTGTATCGATAAGTACAAAATTGCATGCCTTCAACGAAACTTACGTTACTTATTTACTAAAGATTACGTCGTGTTATGATGGTGCCAACTCTTTATAAAATTTAGATGTTGCGCACTGTGAGGCCGATAAACATATATACATACATAAACTATTTAAGGCGTGTACGCCTGTGTTTATGATAGTCTATGTATGTTTGATCATTGTGTTCTTGATACCTGGGTCGTTCACACCGCGATAAGTATTCTGGCGATAGACTTTGTCTACGGGAAGGCAGGCGGCCAGATGCAGCGAGTATTTGCTTTCACTCTTCGAGATAACGCGAATCTTCGCGTAATCACGATGTGTGCGGCCCATGCAATATTTCACAACAAAATGCCCTGATATTACATGACAGAAAAGTGTGGTCAATAATTTTCAGGGCTGCGAAGCATAAAGAATATATGAGTCGTAATAATTGCGATTTTTGTCTTACACGCGTGTATCTTTAGATATTTTAAACTAATTTAGACTAGCCTTGAGCGCTTTGTAAGCTTCTAACAAAATGGAATCTCTTTGAGTTTTCGTGATTGTCTTGCCAGCAAAGAAGTGCGCAAGCATTCAGACTGGACATTAAACTCGTGTTTAACCGAACATTCCAATCTTTTGATTCAGTGACTTAAAGTGAGCTCTAGTACTTATAAACATCGCCGTACAAAATCATTTCTTTAAAATATCATATGCATAATCTTTATTTATATAATTGCAACAATACTATCTCAATTGTTCGGCATATTCACTTAACAATCATTAGTGCAATTCTTTTACATTAGAAGTTCTTCCTAGTTAGCAAATAAGGAATATTCTATTTATGCTGTATGTTATATTGTACATACGTAGGTACATCCCACGGGGGTAAATAAAGTTTATTGAAATATATTTTAAGAGATTTTTTCTTATTAAATTTTCATATAATATGTATTGTATATACTGTCTAAATCTTTATATGTTTGATATATAATGTACGATTCGGAACAGTGCGAAGTTGTCTACCGTTAAGCCTATTCTCGGTGTTTATAACTTTTAGCTAAATATTTAATTCCTAATAAGGCATTTAACTTGTTGGCAATGATTTTAAAAAACTGGAATTAATAAGATAGTAGCGAACATATTATTGTCTATTATCAATATTTCTGTCAAGATTTCTTATTAAACTGAAATGCCAAACGTAACTTCCCGAGAAAGTAATAACAAGATATTGAATTGATGTCTTCAAAGTTTTAATACTATATTAAATGGGAACTAGATTAACCGACACATTGTCGTAATTGTTATACATTTGGTGTTAATGGTTTTATTGTTAAAACTGTTCTGTTACCTTGAGTCATGATTTGTTAAATCGTTTTTTTATTGTATTATTTTTCTAATGTCAATACGGATAATGTCAGTTGTCACGTATAAGCTAATAAAGATCGGATAATATAATCAGTTGTTTTATTTTTTATCTTGACTGAACATCCATTTAGCGTAGTCGTTGAAGGAGATATAAGTCCGAAACATATTTAGGTTAGATTCATCATCATCATCATTGCAGCCGTAAGACGTCCACTGCTGGACTTAGGCCTCCCCCTTAGGTTAGGTTAGGAATAGTTAAATCATGCTGTCACACTATTTTATTACGAAAATGTCACTTTAAAGTAAAATTAATCAAAAGAATATCTATCTGTGAGAGCTGTTTAAGCTGTCTGTTCCGCAGAGAGAAAAAATGAACTATATTACAATCACTTAACTGATTTTACGTTCGCTCTGTTCAAAGGGCTATGCTACAAACCGCTATTTGGAAGTTGAGTGACGCTTCTTTAGTCAACGTTCGGACTAATTCAATTACATGTCCTCATTCAATGATCGTGCTAGTCATTCAGTCAAATAGCAGATCCAACCAGATGACTGCGAAATATACATCAATAAAATAGTTTTTTTTTCCTATTAATATCACAAATCTAGTTTTACTGTAAATTAACTTTCAGTCCCATTATAAATGTGTAATATTTGAATTTAATATAGTTTTTGTCTTATTTCGTTTAATATCATACTAATGACGTAATACAAGGCACTTGGATATTATCAAGTAAAGATTCGATAAGGGAGAAGAAAATGCGTTTATCTATACATCGCAATATTTATCTCGACTTAGGTATGTTTTAAATTCATCACTTTTAAGGTGACTACCAAACTTAGCTTTAGTTTATTAAATTAAGTTTAAATTAGATTTAATCATATGTCTTTATAAAAATGTGCTTGCTGGATATATTTTTGGTGTTTAGTTTAGTAGTTTATGTTAGTGGAGCACAAATTCGAGTTGACCCCTTAGTTCTGATCGATCAGGGACTCGTTCGAGGTCTTAAATCTTCTGATGCAAGCTACTCAAGCTTTCTGGGAATACCCTATGCTGAAGTGGACTTAAACAATCCATTTGGAGTACGTATAATTTTATTAATTGTTGTAAAAAATACTAACATTTCGTCGTAGTGTTTCTAGAATAAAATTAGCAATAACATGTCCAATTTTTAAATTCTTGCAATTATGTTTCAGGAAGCACGTCCGCATCCGGGTTTTGGCAATGAAGTATATAATGCTTATATTGGAACCAATTTATGTCCACAAAGTATTAAGTCCTCGGCCACTTTAAGAGCAGCGAGTAACGCTGAAGAAACGTTAGATTGTCTGCGTTTGAATATCTATTCACCTACTGTAGGTAGTTCGCAAAATCCACTACCGGTACTAGTTTGGATACATGGAGGTTTATACGAGGAAGGCAGCGCTGGGTACTACGACCCTGAAAATCTAGTGAAACAAGGAATAGTCGTAGTAACAATCAATTATCGGTTGGGACCGTATGGTTTTATGTGCCTTGATGTACCAAACGTACCGGGCAATACAGGTTTAAAAGACCAATATTTGGCACTGCGCTGGATTAGGAACCATATACGAGCATTTGGAGGCAATCCGTACAACGTCACAATTGGTGGGCAAAGTGCCGGTGCGGGATCAGTATTACATCACCTCTATTCTAAGAAAGAGAAACTATATTCCAAAGTGATAGTTGAAAGTGGTACACCCCAGAAACCCGTGTCGTTCACTGAAGGCGACGAAGAAGCTGCTATAAAGATATCAGCACATTTGGGATTTAACAGCACAGATACGGTAAAAGCGTTAGAATTCCTGGCAACATCATCACATTTATTGGTCGCAAGGGCTGCTGCTGACTTAAATTTAAAACTTAGGCCGTGCAAAGAGAAATCGTTCGATGGTGTTGAAAGTTTCATTGATTCAAATCCGGTTACGTTATCAAATGCAGTGAAGGTTGGAAATACTCCAATTTTGATTGGCCAAACGAGCAAAGAGCATCATGGTTCGCAAGCTAAGAATGGAGACGATTATTATAAAACTGATCCATTCTTCGACACTTTGAAGGATAACTTCGCAATGGAGGAAAATATGCTAGCCAGCGCCGCACAAACCGTTAGGCGTTTTTATATTGGAGACGAAGCAATATCACGAGATATAGTTTCAGAGTTAGAAACCTTTACTACAGATTTTTTGTATAACCATCCCATTGAGCGGACACTAGTCAATTTATTGAATGAAAACGCATATCCTGTATATGAGTATGAATTCCGGTACCTTGGCAACCAAGACTTAGAAGGGGCACCTCATTGTGAAGAGCTAAAATATTTATTTAAATTTTACGATTATATTGTTGAAGAAAATGAAGAAAATCAACTCATTGTTAGTCGAGTTATAAAGCTCTGGTCAAATTTTGTCAAATATGGGTAAGAAAACAGTTATATTACTGTCAATAGAAATAATTTAGTGCAGACTAGTCAACATTAAATATTTCACGTAATTGATATTAAAATCGAGACCTTAACCATTTTTCGTTTCAGAAATCCAACGCCAGATGTAGATGACTTATTGCCAGTTCAATGGACGCCAGTGACAAAGGAGACTAGACCTTATATGATAATAAACTCAGAATTAAAAATTGAACATAGAGTCCACAAGGAGAGAATGGCGTTTTGGGATCTATTTTATAAAGCATATGAGCAATATAACACTTCTCAAAATATGTAGAACATTTTAAATCACGAATGCTAAATAGGCACGTCTTACATCGTTTCTTATCTAAATCATTATCAACTAGAAATAATTATTACAAATTAAATATTCTTCAATTACACAAAAATAGTAAATAGCAGCATGCTCTACATTTTCTGTGTGTACCTAGTTATGTATTTTGTAATATTCATAAAAATGTAATAAACGCATTTATAAAATAAAATATTGTAATCTTATAACGATTTATTTCCAAGTAGGTATATCTAACCTATGTAAACATCCAAATTCAGACTAGACACTTTAAAAAATGAAGTAACCGTCATACAAAGAAATTTTAAACATTCAGTCTTAATTAAAAGAAAAATAACCTCATGACTCGAAACTTAGCATTCATATAAATGTTTCTTTATTTACACAATCCAAAAATTATAACAATTTTAAGTCTAAATCCATTATAGTGAATAAATAATTGACAATATTTTTAGAAAATTTGCAACACATTTTTTAAATCTTATATATAAATTAAAAAAAAAAATTAAATGTATTTTTATTGGGTTATTTGTTTATTAATTTTGTGTTTTATGTAGGCTATAATTGAATCTTTAATTCTACAAATTTGTTCATAAATTTATCACCAAATTACTACGTTAATTTATAGAGAAATTTTAATATAATATTAATTCAGCTGCGACTCTACAAAGGCCATAGGTGTTCATGGGTGAAGAGCTGCTTATCGTAGGTTTTTTTATTTTTTTATATATCCACCGTTTTTTAACATTATATGAACTGATAAGTTATATTTCCTCATTAAATAGCATAATTGGTAAATTTTGTTCATAAAATCTTAATTCTGCATTCACTATTCATTACAAGGTTGCTGTAACATACTCCATGCATGTTGCGGTATTTTCGAATTCTAGGCCGTACGGCTCCATTACATTTCTCTTTACCCATAATGGTTTGACTAACCTTTTACAATGTTATAAACACCTTTTTCTTAGCCATTACATGAGCAATGATGACCCAAAGAGCGGTGCCCCAAACTGCCTCCAGTAACTGAATCGTATGTGTCCTCATAACAGGTATTTTCCAATGGAACGGAAATAGATGGGCACACATGGAATGACCTACGTAAAGGGCTATGGCATTGAGGCCGGGGGCCCTAAAAGGACCACCGGCCCACAGCCGCCACGCATCGGTGAAGGTGTAACAGATGCTTAGTATTGCAAGAGATACTGCTGATGTCGCCAATACAAAGGATATAGACCTGCAAAAATAATCTTTTTATGCGGTGTTTTTACAAAGTGTAGGTATTAGCGAAACTGTAAGGGCGAATTCATAACAGAAACTTTCGCAAATTATTAAAAAAATGTTACACTTAGTAGAAATGATTATCACAAGTAATTACGGTGGATTGCAAATATTTTGGTGGATAAAATCACAATTTAATTGAATAATAACATACCACAAATTCTTATTAATTGGTACAACTCCATAATCTCTCGAGAAACCGGCGAGCAGAGCTGCAGCGAGTGCAAACACGAGAGCCCAGGCTAGCCATCGAGAAACGCGAGCTTTATGCGAACGTTGTAATAAAACTGTGGCACCTGCTTGCACGCCAAGAAGTGCTTGTACCGCTGAAGTCAAGCATCCTGAAGATAAGGTATTTAAAAGTCTAATAAAGGTGTAAACGGTAGAAGTCAATTGAAAGTAGATTGCCAAAATGTTAAGCTGTCAATATTGTTCAGTTTCCTAACACTGCAGAAACAAAAAATAGTTTTAATACATTATGAAAAGTTCATTTCATTTTATTCAAGATAGTTGCAAAGAAATAGAGGTCACTTTGTAAGAATTTAAATCGGATAATTTGAAACAATGTCCCTGTAAAGGCAATGGCACTATGAAACTACTAAATCATGGACAAAATTCAAAATCGAAATAGTTTTTAATTTTATTTTAATAGGTATACCTAAGATCCCTTCGGGATCGGTGATTGTCCCCCCATACACCTTCTTAGCATCACTGTGCTGGTACAGGTGTGAATCTCCTAGAATTAGACGATCAATGTAGCCAGCTGCCCCACCACTACACTCTGGTGCCATCCAGTCATCGTGTTTGCCTCCGGGACCGAGGTACCCTCTGTAATTTGATAATAGTTGCCTTATTGTTAAAAGAGAAACTTGATAAAACCATAAAACGAAAAGAAATTAAATAGAGGGCAACGGAGCCCTAGGATCTTCTTTTAAGGTCATCGCTGCCCATGGATAGCATTATGGTTGCCGGCTTTTTACACCTCTTGAGATATATAATTTCACGTATCTTCGATATCATATCTCACTCAGGGAAACACAGTGCAATTACTGCTTCGCAATTACGGTATCGTTTTGGACGAATACGCCCAAATAGTGCTTCAGAATATCTTTTAGCATTTCTCTTCTATGAGTAAGACAGAGTTAAGACACTCGCTCTCTTCAAAAATCTATTTAAAATATAAATTGTATTCAAACTGGGGTTCGAACCCGATACCTCTAACCTCAGTAGGTTACAATACCGCTGGGTTACAGCTACTTGACTTTTGATTGTTTAAATTAATTAATTTTGATATTCCATAACTACTATACTTACGAAAGACAGGCTGGATCATGAACAATAAATGTTATAGCGCTATGAACTGCAATCAATACACCAGCCAAGATCCAACACCATACACACGACAGTACATCTTTCAACGCCTGACCACAAGCTCCCTGTAATACAAAGATTTTTATTTATTACATTCTAATATCCTAAAAAACCTAAACTGCCTTGTTACATTCAAAGATGACGTACCACATTCGATATTTAGTTAGTATGTCATTGATTTAAGAGTCAAACTAATGTAATAACTACTCAAAACTGCTACGTGTCTATATTGTCATTAGATATACATCCTTTCTGGTCAACATATTTGAAATAAATTCATAAAAACCTGAGCTTATTAGCTTCGTACAGGTATGCATGGAGGTCCAGAGAGGAGCCTATATGCAGCAGTGGACGTCCTACGGTTGAAATGATGATGATGATTATTATGTTTAGCTTACATAATAGGAAGTGTCTTACCCGTGGGGGTGTATAGTATTTAGGAGCAGTTAGCGCATAAAACCCAGCTGAGACCAGGTAAGCGACGCCCAATCGTTGCAGTACACCAAATATCCTTAGCTGACTCAACATGTTGGACCCGTAAATTGTATTCAAAGAAATGCCAAGCAGGAACATCACGATGGAGCGCTGAGAAAAATTGTGTTAAAATAACGTTAACTTGTATAATGTAGGGTAAAACCGTATTCAGAATATAGTTAATTATTATATTATATATTATCTATAATATTTTGATAACATTAATTTTAACATCTTATTAGGTTATATTTTGTGAGGTTTTTGAAAATCATGTTCAGAAGAGATTCTCATATTTTATATTGAAACATTCACGTAATATAAATTTAGCGCGGTAGCTTTAGCAGTAAAAGATAATGTTTGCTCTAAGCATGTGTCTAAGCGTTCTTGACTGTAACAATTCAGGTAACGTTGATCAATTGGAGTGAGTGAGACAGAAATCATGGACATTGTCATATAAGTTCTAAATATCTTGATACATCAAGCGTAACTGTTACCATTTCATAAAATTAACTTGCATTAGGAACTAAACCAGGCCACTGTCCTTTGTGTCAAGCCAATTACTTGGTATGAAATGTTTGAAAGCAGCTTAAATCAAATTATGCCATAATACAGACCATGTCAAAGAAGTAATTCAATTACAATAGAGTTTAAAAAATCTATTAATAAATACTACTATATAACAATAGTAAAGATATTAAAATATACAAATCACGAATAAATAACTAAAATTATAGAATAGTCTGTGTTATACTGAAAGATATATTGAAATACGTTCAAATTAGAACGAAAGAATATATTTTCTGATTGACCTTAAAATAAATATTATATTTTAAAACTGATTGATTGTTAACCGAACTCGAAGGACTAAAATGATTTAATTATTACCAATAAGTATTTAACCATCGGTGAAGGTTTTAAACTTTGCAATTTAGTATAGCATCAATTGTAATTTCTGAAATGTTAACTATCAAAAAAGTTGTTGATCACTTGACGATTGTAATTTGTATCTCATTCTGTATATAATTCATTAGAATATATCTTAAGTGATAACAGTAAACGATTAAACCGCGCCTGTCGGTGCAAAGTTAGAGAGCGTGCACGCGTGAATGGAATCCGCAATGAGTCAGAAAAACTTTTATCTTACACATACGTAAATGAGTGTCGTAATTGACGAAAGTAGCCACTTCCTCTAATAAGAGGAATATATGTAATGTTAGTGGTTGATGTCACGACCGTGTATAGCTTAAGGAAATTTAGACTTTATCGATTTAAAGCGTCATATCCTTGATTATTTGATAGTTATTTATCAATATCAAAAACTGTATTATTTTGAAGAAATTGTCTAGTGATAGATAAGTAAGGTTATCTAAGTAAGGACTTAGTAATGTTAACTGCCAATCTGAAGCATAAGCTGACGGCCTTATTCGGCTGGCTTGTTCGAAGTTAGACCACCGCCTCACAGAATAGACACCCTGAAAATTGGTCGTCTTTAAAATTACCGCTTAACCGGCCTAAAAATCCGGCAACACAAGGCGTCAAGTCCATAGGCGTCGGTGTTCTATTACTATATAGGAGACCTACCTGCTCCTTTAACCGATATAACATAAAAAAATTATATTAGTGAGCCAGAGCAAGTTTAAAGTCATACTTATATTTTAAATAGGAAATTACATAATGGCGGGCGTCGACAAGACCGGTCCGTATCGTTTATTTGCAATAAACCAGGACGAGCAGTTTAACCTTTAAATGGGTATTGTTATGTCAGAGTTAACTGAACAACAATTGCTATTGTAGTACCAAAAATTCCGACTGAGATTTGCGGCCCTAAAATTATTTAAAAAGATCAAAAATATTGTGATAAACGGACGTAGAAAAACAAACTATTATGGAATACATAATAATTTAATTTAAAATATATAAAATATTTCCATTGTCAAAAAACTTTTGAGACTATTTCAGGGATGAAGCACTTTTGTAATACTTAGTGACATTTATTTTTAAAAAATGTTGTAAAGAAAGCTAGATTCATTATATTTCTATCATTAGCAATCAAGCTAATTTTTTCTAAAAGCGAGCGTAACGAAATATTTCATGCACAATTGCCTATCTGTAAAAATTATAAGACTTATTAATGCAATGACGCATTTATGTGGTAAAATGAGAGAAAATTAATTTTTCTTAAGTTAAATCAGTTTGTGGCTATGTGCAAAATAAAAAGTAACGCATAGTCCAGTCCTAAGTAAATCTTGGAGCGTATACTATTTCAATGAAGTAATAACATAATTATATATTTTATACGATAATCGAATTAATAAGCTTTTTTGTCCAACTTACAGGTTCAATGGCTTATTATTATAACTCAATTGGGAAGTAAATGGTACCTTATTTTTATAATATTAATATATTAATATAATACCGAATGTGCACATAGAACAAAGTTGAAAATATTTCAATAAAGGGTTATTTCAAAATGATAATGTCTGTACGTACCCGGATAATATGAATCAAGATTTTCCATCGAGGGATACCCTTAGCGAATGCACTCTTGACAGACAGTGGTACACAAACTCCCATAATCCAGAGAAAGGCAGGAAAGACCAGGTCACCAGCAGCCAGGCCATTCCATGTCGCATGCTCCAGCCACCAATAGCCTCCAGAGCCGTCATTCACAAATATCATGAATACTATTGCAATTCTGAAAAAAGTATTGTTTATAAAATGAAAGCTCAACATTAAATGAAGACAAACAGGACAAAAAATTCTAAACGCGATTGTTCGAGTAAATTTGAAGAAAACAAATAAACAAGTGATATGGATGTTATTTCTATAAATTGTTATTCATTTTCAATATTAAATTTATATAAAAGATGTATTTTACTTGTAGTGACTTGGAACAACAGTCAACAAACCAACCGAGTTTCTTCGTAATAAAAGAAACGACATTTAATGTTTTCATTTACCCCTTCGTTCCCCCATTTCACTACAGACTACCATACCATTATATAAGAACATGCATATACATAATATAAGAAAATTATATGTTTCTTTACATTTGTTTCTAAACAGATATTTGGAGGCACGACTTGTATTCTCAAAATTAAAATCAAAGCCACCGAACATTATACAATTTAATTAAGATCAGGAACTATACATAATAACCTAAACTGCTTAGATCAGGGTTAGGTTAATAGCGCCTATCAAGCAAATACGAGTTTTTATGAAGTAACCCGTTCTGAAAGCGTCTAGGCATCATTCCGTGGGAACACAAAAAGAAAAACATTCACGACCGATGTTATGTTTATCGAGAATTTTTTGCGGTGTTTTGTTCGATACACGTTATCTTGCAATCGACTGGGGGTTAGAAATCGGGAAGCTACTTACAGTTCAATGATACAATTGCAAAATTCATTTCTTAGCTCTTTATTGAACCGCATTCGATCAAATTTCATAAATAACATGTTATATGTATAGCTTGCTAGGACAATTATAAAAAATTACAATCTTTACATGACAATTTGTCATTTAAGAAGAGATTTAGATGTTTAAGTTGCATCACGTCTTAGGCGGTCATAAGTTTATTTTTTGGTATCGATGGCAAACGTGCAGGAGACTCACCAAGGGCAAGCGGTCCTCCGCCCATGGACACCCCCGGCCCTTGCAGAGTTACGGGTGCGGTGCCGGCCTTTAAGAAAAGTGTGCGCTCTTTTCTTGAAGGTCGCTAAGTCGTATTGGTTTGGGAATTCCCCCACTAGGACTTGATTATATCATAAAATCATAATTGTATTATAAAAAACTTGTCAAATAGCCTTTTTATGTTAAATTTCATACCCTCTAAATGTATCCAAAGCGCGGAGACGCTGCTGTATAGCTAGTTCCTTGTCGCCATATCTGAGCTTGGCGGACCTTCTCACTCTCGACATGATCATTTTTAATATTCCATACACCACCCAGACACCAATCAGAACGCCTAACATCAGCAACAATGCTATAAAAAACATGTAAATAACAATTAAATAAAATGAAACCCAGAAAGTCTAATACTTGATAATTTATCTCGCATTCCACTTAGAAGAAAATTTGATAAGCAAAGTGAAAAGAATTCTATCAGTAATCGTGATATCTCGATTTTGACTCGTACTGCATTTTGATAGTGTCTCTCGCTTGTTACTGTACCTTGATAATATTTCCATGACATACAATGAATTTTAAGTTTGTTGTGATTTGTACAATTTTCTTTATAAATGTTCAAAGTGATGTTAGGATTGATCCCTTAGTATTAATCGAGCAGGGTCTAGTGAAAGGCTTGATTTCTAACGACGGAAGCTATTCCAGTTTTCTAGGAATTCCTTATGCGCAAGTGGACTTTGCAAATCCTTTTGGAGTAAGTTGATGTGTAATTGACCTTACTGGTGGTTCTTACTTTGTAACGCTTACATGCCTTAACTAAGAAACCTGTATCGACAAATATTGTTTAAAAACATTAGAAAAAAATCTTTTTATCCCAATTCAACATATTTTATATAATTTATATTTTAGTGTTTATTGAATATCGTTTTTTGTTATAATATAATGTATATTTAATTTTTTAGTTATATATAAATTTAATTATTTTTTATTGTTTAGGATGCGGTACCTCATCCAGGTTTCAACGAAGAAGTGTACAATGCCTATGACGGTAGAAAGCAATGTCCGCAAAGTATTAAGTCAGCAGAGCCAACGCAATCCAGTCCTGAATCAAACACATCCGGTGAAGAAACATTAGATTGCTTGCGATTAAATATCTACGTTCCTACTGTCGCTAGTACACAAAACCCCTTACCGGTACTAGTATGGATACATGGGGGTATTTATGCTGTCGGTAGTGCTGGTAACTACATTCCAGAAGATTTGGTCAAACAGGGAATTCTCGTAGTAACTATAAATTACCGTCTTGGTCCCTACGGGTTTATGTGCCTTGATGTTCCAAATGTTACCGGCAACCAAGGTCTTAAAGACCAATATATGGCTCTACGGTGGATTAACACCCATATACGTGCATTCGGCGGCAATCCATACAATGTGACTATAGGCGGGCAAAATGCAGGCGCAGCGTCTGTTCTATTCCATTTGTATTCTAAGCGGGAAAAGTTGTACAACAAAATTATAGCGCAAAGTGGTGTGCCGCAGAACCTATTGTTATTCGTGGAAGCAGACATCGATGCTGCAATTAAATTGGCTTCACATTTGGGGTACAATGCAACAGATACAGAAGGTGCTCTAAGATTTCTCACGAATTCTTCTCATGAGTCGGTTGCTAGAGGTGCTGCAGATATGGAATTAAAATTAAGACCTTGTAAGGAGATTTCTTTTAGTGGTGTTGAAAATTTTATTGACACAAATCCATACTCGTTGTCCAATTTAAAAAAAGTGAAAGATACACCTATTTTAATTGGCCAAACCAGTAAGGAACATTTAGGATCTCAGGCTAATAATGATGATGACTATTATAAATCTGATCCATTTTATAATAACTTAAAGGAGTATTTTATGTTAGATGAAGAAGATTTATTAGAAGCATCGCAAACAGTACGATATTTTTACATAGGTGACGAATCGATATCAAGAAACGTAGTTTCTGAATTGGAATCATTCACTTCCGACTTTCTTTATAATTACCCAGAGTACCGAACGGTTAATACTTTACTAAAAGAAATGGCTCACCCCGTGTATGAGTATGAGTTTCGATACCTCGGAGGTATGAATTTAGAAGGCGCCCCTCATTGTGAAGAACTGAAGTATCTCTTTCAATTCTATGATGGAATAGTTGAACCTAATGAAGAAAACCAACTGATGACAAATCGAATCACGAAGTTATGGTCAAACTTTGTAAAATACGGGTATGTTGGTTCATTTAAATTTTGATTATATGTATATGTAAAAAATATGTATAATTAAATATAATATATATATGTATAATTAATTGTTACTTTCAGTGATCCAACGCCAGTTGTCGATGATTTATTACCAGTCAAATGGATGCCGTTGACAAATACTACCAGACCTTATATGATTATCGATTCAGAACTTAAAATGGAACATAGAGTTAACAAGGAGAGGATGGCGCTCTGGAATCTCTTCTTCAAAGCTTATGGAAAATATAACAGATTCTCAATAAGATGCAATTTTAAATAGAATGTTATTTGTTTATGTTGTGAATGGAAATTAAAAAAAAATATTTTGATAAATCTGCCCAATATTATATTATAAGTCTTCCAAATAAGTTGATATTATATTGTTTTACTGTTATTTATAAATTTTTAAGTAAATAACATCTTTGATTTATTTAATAATTTTAGAAAATAAAAGATATGAATAAAAAAACGAAAAAGTTTTGATATGGGACTAAATTACATTCAATTTCCTTGACAACAAAATGAAACCGTCCGGCTATTTCTTCAGCGGAAAATGTTAATCAAAACGTTGAACCCGGGTCACGATGAGTACAATACCATCTTGGTCCGCCTACATGTCGTTCTAAGTAATGACTTTCATTGTAACAAATGACTTGCAATTGAAGCGCCTTTTTTAAATATCTTAGTAAAACAAACATTATTATCACTTAACAAAAGTCTCTACAAATATAATCAACTTTCAAAAATGCGCTTGGTATTCAAAAATGTATGACCCTCATACTCAAACAATACTAGAAAACCTTGTAAATAAATCGAATCCAATTTGTTTTAGCGACTCGTGATAAATAATATAAACCTATTTTTTTAAATCTACTTAGATGAGTTACTTTATTTTAAAAACGAAAGTCAATGATAAACAATTGGTTTTAAACCACAACTTTCACCCTACGTGCTGAATAGTTTCGCCATTTTCTTAATTTTCTCTGTCCCTTAGTGCGTGACTAGATACAAGCATTGTTCACCTAACATAATTCTAATATATTTACGTATAATTTCATTGTGTGTAATATTACGTTAAATGAAATATTTTGAATGTTTAAATATTACGTTTAATTAATGGATAAGTGCGCCGCAATGAGCGGGGCAACACAACCAATGAGAATTGTGTTGCCGGCTTTTTACGCATCTTAAATGGCACTTTTTAAGGGCTTGTGATATCCTCACTCACTCTGCGAAACACAGCGTGCAACGCTACCTCCGTTTCACGCTGAGTATTCTATGAGCCCGTTGTATCACTTCGGACGAGCAGGCCCAATTAGTGCGTCCGCATATACATGGCATAGCATGGCTCTCCCACAGGTGAAAAGCTGCATATCAAGTGTCAATTGTCAAAAATTTGTTAATACATTAATTAGAATTTAATGATATCAATTTATAATTTTTACTGACTAAAACATATGTATAATCTATAAATTACATTTATTAAAGGTATATTAAAAAGAGAATTATTAGTATTTTAAAAAAATCCAACTTAATCTAGACTCTATTTGAAATTCATGACGTCTCCTAATTTTTAAAGACTCAATCTACATTTATAACGAAAATAACTGCGCGGGAGTGCCAGACAGTTGTATTTGAAGCAATAACCTTCTTAATGTGCATACGATTAATATTGCATATGTTAAAATAAAAAATGTCACTACCATTGACCTTGAACGTAATTTATTTACATTTATAATATTAAATTGTCCTTCCTAATACTTTATGGCTTTTTGTGTGAGGTTTCATTTTATATAGGTTAAATTAGTAATAAGATATTACTTTCTATATCACTCCCTTTTATATTATATTTATTTGCACTATAACGATATTTATTTATACCTGTATGATTACATTAAAAACTAGGAAGCAACTTTCAAAGCATTCGCTTGGTGTTTGTTGTCTCTTAGTTAGCGTGCAGAACTGTTTATTTTAAATACTTATTACCTTAATTCAAGTTAATAAACCTGTGACTCAAGTTGTTAATAAAGAAAAAATAAATTTGACTTAAGAAATATACATTTATAAAAATCCAGTAGTATAACTACAATTGCCATCGGATGCAAAAAGGGGCCAAGATCAGAGATAAAACTCTTCAGATATTAAATCTAAAGACAAGGGCGAAATGTATTTGTGTGTCAAGGGGACATCTAAAAGGAAAATGACAATAATTTAATAGTTATTCAACACACGCATTTGCATTTTACAATCTGATTATTGAATTTATTGTTTTTAATATTAAATATGTCTTAAAAGATCTTTATAGTTATGTCATCTGATGTAAAACCGAAACGATGTGACAACTTTATTCCATATTTGACTTTTTTTTAATATGTTATGCATTATCTTTTTCGATAACGTAAAAATATAAATGAACGTCCTTGTGACTAATTAATATCAAAGTAAGATGAAAAATATTGTTTCAAGAATAAAAATGTTTAATCAACTAAAGGATACCACCACAGATATACATATAAAAGAATAAATATAAATATACAGAACGCGATGTAATGCAAGTGCTTTCTTAACTTTAAAAATAATTTACAATTAGTTACTGTTGAAGGAGAATATCTTAATAATATAAATTTATTTAAATAAACTAAATTATGTGTATATATTTATAAATAAAGTTAATACGATTAATTTAAAAAGTTGTATTGTTTCTTGTTCTGTGTTGTGTTATGTGCTCTGCTCTGTGTTTTGTCACTCGTAAATGTATCCTTTTTAAATTTCTGTGTATTGTAATATTACGTTATAAGTAAAATTAAGGTATTAAATTTTATTTCTCCATTTCAATTAGAGCAACACAATTTTGTTTTTTTAATAATAATTAGTGAAATATTTATTTTATATGTATAAAATTTCAATATAATAAAATGCAACGAATAACTTACGCAAA
>DWCF01000697.1:0-40353 GCA_018230265.1 Delias oraia | reverse complement strand
TTTTTTTCTATTTTTTTCTTAGATTTTAGGTTGCAAGAAATCATACAAAACCGAGGTATGACCAGATAGGTAATAAAATAACATAGGTGCCATTAATTTAGCTATTAAAAACAAACCAACTAAAGCATCTATACACAGCCTGTCCAAATATTTATTTTTGCCTTATTTATTTCTTAATGCATCTGGTTTTTACCATTACGTCTTAAGATCTATTCTGTTTACGACATAAATCTTATCCGTAAAAAATGTACACCTACTTGTTACGCTTTCATTAATTTAAAAACAACGTATTTGTTATATTTAAATAAATACATTATAGATACCTTATCACAATTTTGTATTACAGTATCTTTCCATATGAGCCAAAAAGCTACTAGATCTTCGATCAATAATAATAGGTTATAGGTACATATTACTTAAGTCATAATACACATATTGTTTAATAATAGATAGCATTCATCATCATCATAATTTCAGCCGTAGGACATTCACTACTGGACATAGGCGTCTCCTTTCTACCTCCATTTATACCTGTCGGAGGCAACCTGCACCCAGCGTCTGCGTTTTATTTTTGAATTGGTTTTGCAGTTGATATTGATGCTCGGGCGGGCGGGTAACCGAAATTTGGTTTAGGAAAGTATGTTTATATGTATGAACATAAACATACCAGACGCAAGGTAGTATTTACGCCTAGTGAAAGGAAAAGATTTTAATTGATTTTTACACTAACACATACTGCACTATATGTACTCACACCCTCCGAAGATGATATTCTCTCAAGTAAGTCGGGGCAATCTATTTTGTTGTTTAAGATTTTAATAAGAAAGGTGAAGTCGACTAAATTGCAAAGATACATGAGCGGCAGAAGGTTGAAGCCTTCTGCATAATTGAATGAAGTTTTTGGAGTAATAAATATTTTTTTGATTATAGCATAAATTTTTAATAAAATGTTTTTGTATTGATTCTATATCTAGGAAATATATTCTAAGTGACTCCATACATAAATATACAATTATTCAAAGACTCATTCAATGTCAAATAGTATGGATAGGTGGAGGAAGCCACCTAAATGAAAGATCTTTTTCTGTTTTTTTTGTATTTGTTTTTTGATAGTTATTATATTCACCTATTTATGGATCTATGAAAATAAATATAAAATAGTCATATAAATTCAACATATAGTCAAATAAATATAAAAAAGTGTCTGATATAAAAATAAAATAAAATAATGACATTATGTATGTTTGCAATGAAAGAGCTTGTAGACCTATGCACTAGGCAAGCCCGGGAATCGAATCGAGAGAGCCCTGCCAGGCAGAGCGGCCGTAGGTAGACCACGGTGGCCGCCGGTTGCGAACGGGGGCTAGACGCTAGTAATGGCGGGCGTGTGCGGGCGGGCGGGCGCAGTGTCGCACGCGCCGCCCGCGGCCGCAGACCGCTCCGTAGCTCCGGCGAGCCCCCGCTTCCCGCTCTGCCGCACCACGCGTCCGCTGGGCGCGCCGTGCGGGCCGCGGGCCCGGCCCGCGAGCCTGCTTCTGCTAGCCGCGTGGCTGGCGGTCGCCAACGCCGACCCCGCCTGCCCCCAGACACCGCAGCTCTGCGCCACCTGCCGATCGTACGAGAGCGCAAGGGAGCACAGCCTCAAAGTGATCCGCGAGAGCCTTCTCGCCAAGCTGGGCTTCGCGCAGGCGCCCAACACCACCGGGCGGCAACTGCCGCGAGTGCCTGCAGATCTCATTAAGCGCTTCGAAATGAGGCCTCCGCCGCCCGGCGTGCAGGCCGATGCGCCGACGCTGGCGCGCACCTTCGTCACCCACACGGAGCCGGACGACTTCTTGGCTCGCACCGACAACGTCCTCATATTTGCCCGTTAGTAACGCTTGCTTTCTTACCTTTACGTTCTTCGTCCTTTCAACAGCAGCTCGATAGAGCCGAGTATAAGCTTGTTGGACAATGCTTAGTACTTTTTTGATGTAAGTTAATTAGGTTTGCCTTGGAGTAGGAAATTGAAATTGTCGAGATACTCAACGCTAGGTTTTTACAAGCCCCGCATAGAGCCGGTGGAGGCTCAACTCCCCGTGCGGATGCCTCTTCGCCCGAAATGGTCACCGCAGTTCATTGACAGGCACGTGTGCAGCTTATAAGTGGGTAAGGAACTCTCATCGCCTTACGCACTGCCAATTTTAATTAGTCAAAAATCGCTTTGACTATAACCAGCCTACTGTAATTGCCAAGCGGCTACTTTTAGATTTACCATGCGATCATTGGTTTGTGACTTGTAATCTTAATTCTGTGAGCGAAATACTCGACTAAAAATATTAAGTTCTCACGTATCTGTGCAATTTGCATATATCCGACATAATGTTCAGGAATTCCAATGCGTATCTATGACAATCAGCCACTCAAGTATTATTTACATAAATTTATTATTATTTACGAACAATTTAAGAAACCTGTGAAAATTGTATAGATAGAATTTATTGAAAAAAGAAGCAATTAAGGTAAACAATTATAACATTGAAGGAGGTTATCGCAGTGCATGCAAATACATATGATCTGCTAAAGCAGGGGCTTCGACCGTTCAAGATAACGAAATCGACTATGAACTACGAATATATGTAACCAATTATTATCATATACCTAAATGTTATGTTCGCTAATTAAAATAAATCTATTTATTTATTTTGGCGTAGAAATACTTTAATTAATTGTTAGAATGGAAACTGAATACACAATAACTGCGTAAATTATATGTATTAATCGACAATTTAAGTACACAGCCTTAAAGCTACACTATAGACATAAAGTGTTAGTTATATATTTTTCATAACAAACTCAAGCTATAAAATTGAATTATTACACTGATATAAAGAAGTAGAAATTATAATTTATACGAGATTATATAAAAGAAACCAAACATGTTAGCAGTTTTGCCGTTGGCCTACTAATTTATATAAAAAATTATAATTGAACAATACATATTTACAAGTTATATTCTTTCAATAAAATTTAGATCCTATTATACCTGGATGTACATCTATACAATAGGTATAATTAATAAGTTACCTAATTTATAAAGCCATTATTAGCGTATAAACAATTTGTAAATCGTTAAGAAAATATTGCTTTGCTTATCTATGTCAATGTTTTGACAGTTAAAACGAGAATCGAGAAAAAAGAGAGTAAGATAGATGAAAAAAGAGAAACTTATGTATAATAATGTAACTTACGTGGAATAGGAAAATTATAAATATGTGGATATTTGATTAATTCATTAATGTATCTGGCTATCTGAAGGGATGCGAGGCCGCCACCACAAATCTTTTTGATAGCTCGTATTCATTTGTGAGTTAATTTTGTGTGTGGTAGTTGTAAGGTTAACAAAGATTAATAAGAAATATGTATGAATTATTCATTAATTCGCTTACTGGTCTTTCGATATATATTATTTTTAAGCAATTATGAGATTGACCTAAAAAGAAATAAAAACTGTTATTTTTCTTATTTACGGTCAAATAATATAATTTAGAATGTTTAATATTATAAAAATCTATAATACATAGATAATAATTGTAAATTTAACACATATTATACATACAGTAATAGCTAATAAAATTAAAATTCCACATAGCAACATCTCTGTTACCATGGCAACCGATTTACCGGAACAAGAATTAATTGAAAGTGTCGCTAATTCGTTACCGTTTTGCATTTGTTTTGTGTAATTTAATATTTGTTTATATTAGTGTCATATAATGTTTTGGATACACTGAGTATAATAAAATATTCTTATAATTAAAGTATTTACTTCCTTAAATTTAAAATATCTCAAGAAAAAAATAGATTAACATAAGTTAAATTTAACAATTTTGCATATTCCATTAATTATTTAAAAAACATGTACAAATGTAACTTAAATAATGCCTATTCAATATTGGTTTTTTTTGTAAAGTTATAGCTTAATTAAAAATATATAAAAATATTTATAATACTAGTTGTGAGTTGTTCTAGGTGCAATAAACGCGGAAGATGATCTTGAAATCGGCTTGTTACGCCTCCGTAGAATCCCTATTACTGGGTGACACAATTTCTGGCATTACTTAATAACCATTTCGCATCCTATCAGAATTTGGAGCATATTGAATTGGCTCAAAAACCCAGCTGATTTAATGGCGCAAAGGAGGACTAGGCCTATTGGGGATACCTCTTTAAAAAAAACGCGCCTCGGGTTCTTACCTCTATGGTGGTGTGGAAAAAGAACTATGTAATATTTTGATATTGAATGGCCACTATATATTGACAGTTTTGGCAACTATGTATTATTCTTTTATGTTATGGCAACGGAAGAGACTGGTCTGTTCTATGGCAAGAGATTCCGTCAACTATGGACAAACGCGCCGTCTGCGCTTTAGTTGTGTTGCGGCTTTTTACGCCGCTTTAACGATATAATTTCAAGGGCTTCCGATATCCTCACTCACTCAGCGAAACACAGTAAAAATACTGATTCACGATTTTATTAATTTAGTGCTGCCAATTTAGTGCATCAGCATATTATTCATGGCTCTCCTACAGGTGCGACTGTGTTAAAAGACAATCGCGTGGCCACTTTCAAGTCCTTCGAACCACGAATAAATTATAAATTAAAATTATCATTTTTATTTATAGAATTAAGTATAGATTGATTATAAAGCTTAAATACTTACGATTGTTTGAAGAATATTCCACTCTCAATATTGAAAAGACCAATTATTATTAATTATTTATTATGCATTGATATGATTCATGAACGTCGTCAAATTCGCGAATTATCATACAAAGTTAACTTTTTCAAAATAAAATTTTCATCCAATCGTATAATAAAAACGATATTTAATGTTATGATATTGATAACAGTTCGTATTGAATTATTCCCTTTGGTTAAAAATTACTCAGTTAAAGTTTTATGCGTTTTTTTAAATAAATGACTAAAATTTTCATATAGCTTTATTTTGTCTATTATTCGAGAACAATATAATCACAGATTTATAGAGTTCATCGTTTATATTATTTAAATTTAGTCTTTGATAGTTTAATACAAATATCCAAAATTAGAGACTAATTAATAACAAAAATTAAAACTATAAAACATTCTATAGCAACACACCGAAACATACATTCCCAAATATCGAACGCTTCTATATGACTTCGTCATTTTATTAATATCATTTCTTATCGTACAACGCAAGGACATGACACTATTTGCGTACATTAATAGCATATATTTTTACATTGCAGTGATCTCTTCGTGCAAATGAGCTAAATGTAATATTCGCACTCATTCTATTTATGTTCTATTCGAGAGATTCGCTCCAAGGAGGCCTTTTATAATAAAACCTAACCTCATTAGAGATTTTTATATTAAGAAAGTTCGCAAAAAAGTTTTTATGTTAAGTTCATTGTTGTCTTATATTATATACAACGGAGATTATTTTTATATGTAATTCGAAATCTAAATAGAGATAAAAAGCCTACTACAAAGCATAACGTTATTATTAAGAAATGCCATAAATTACCATTAATATCATATATGTAAAACACATTTTATATAAATGCTACGTATATCAAGTTCTGAGGGATTAGCTTCGACAAATTTGTTGCCTGTGACGTAGCTGTCTAGATATGAGCAATGCCTTGGTTCCCAAAGAGGCCATTCGGTGCGATCGATTGTTTTGGCTGCCCTCGTCATCTTAATTGCTCAAAATCAGACCGTCTCGACTTTTTCGCCATTGTAAATTAATGCTTATGCCACATAGAATAAGACCTAACGCATAACAGTAGACAACTTGCCGATTTAAGAATCATTGACTCTACAGATTTACTGTAAATCCTAGTAAAATCGTCTCGAGTTTATGGTTAGCTTATATTAGCTCTGAAAAATGTGATTTGACTTCGATTTGACATTTAAAGAAAGAAAAATTCTTAATTGATAATCGTAAAAACAACATTTTTATGGCCTGTTATATTTCAAAGGATTTATTTAAAAAAATAAAGTATTTTATTAGTCCGCGTGGTAGATCAAAATTTTGGCAGTCCTAGAACACTAGGATCACATGATTCACTACAGACATTAAATAACGGAAACTTTTTAATAAAATAGAATTTTTATCATGTATAACAATTTGTTCGATCTATTTACTCACATATCTAATTCAAATTCTTAAAATATTGATTCTTAAGTAATATGAGAGATTTAAAACTCTTTTTAGTTTCGTCTATAAATAAAAATGCTTCCCTTAGACAGTGTTACGTAATAATTAAATAAGCTATATAAGATATGTGAACATATGAGGACATAGCATCCGCTCAATTATAAAACAATTGCCAATACAAGGCCTGTGCGAATATCAGCAGCTGAGCCCGCATGAGACCACCCTCACTATGCAAAAAATAACCCTCTTAAACTGATAATAATCATGAAATGTGTTCATTGGAATTACAAACATTATTGAAAGAAATAACATAGATAACAATCTAGAGATTTCTTTTTTCAACAATTTTTAATTTCAGAAGTTAAAGAAAAGATTGTCAACATTTAAATTGATCAACATTTAAAGGAAACTTTTTGGAATTAAAAATAAATAAATTACACAGATTATATTAATGCAGTTTACCATAGTAGAGAAAAATGTTTTAAAACAATAAAATGATCATTTTAAATTAAGTTAAGCAACTTTAAATTAAGTTATTTTCTCTATTTGTATGTGAATGTTAAAAATGTTAGTATTTATTTATTTATTTTAATAAAGTGATTGTATATTACATCGTTATATTATTTCCCATCCATATTTTCTAAAGATACTAAGTAAACATATAACTTAATAAATATGTCGAATTGAGCTTTTCCGATACTAAATTAATTTATGAGTTGGAAATATTTTATACAATCCAGTTGTTTTTTTTTTTAATGAATATTAAAACAAATAATACACAATTTGATTGGAATTCTCTTACAATTTAAGAAATTTTAACGTCACTTATACTTAGTTGTAAGTTTAATTTGAACAAAACAGAAAATCAACTTCATTGCTACAGGAAATCTTGTTGTAATTTGTTCTGTCCTATTAAAATTGAATCTCGGGAAATTCATTATTTGGTTTTATCACCACCTGAGGCTACTTGGTTAAAAAAAATCTCAACACAGAATTCAAGTTACTAAACACAACTATTAATTTCAATATATTACAATCAAGTTTGATACTCACATATTTTTATAGAGCGAATAATTTTGATGACGTTTCAAATTATTAAAATCATATTCATTTTACCAATTAAAAAGTTTTACATTTAGGTTATAATGTTTTTATTTTATAGAGGCAAATGAGTTAAGTCTCACCTGGGATAATTGATCCATCGTATATGGACACCCCTAGCCCTAGCCGAGTCGCAGATGCGTTGACGGCATTTAACCGATATTTATGATCTTCTTTTAAGTCTTGTTGTTAGATATCTCTTAATAAGATATATTAAATAGGTAAGAAGTCATAAACGACTTACGCTGTTACTTCAAAGAGTTTATTCCATACAAGACATTGTTGGCAGTGGAAAAATTGCAAGATGCAATAATTTCTCCGAATCAATTGAAGTGGTGCGCCATTCAATGCATCAGGCACCTTGGTAGCAGAGGTTGTTAACCGTGTCGGCATTAGACGACAATTGAGGCCACTGTGTGAGCGAGTTCAAGAGCAATTTAGGTTCCGTAGGTCAGTTCGCCAAAGGTAACCTTGACTTTGAACACAATAACTGCATTATTCTTTAGTACAACAAAAATATGTGGGTATTTTATAGACTTGAGACACACGCAAAATCTCAATCTAAGAAAGATTTCATTCCTAAGCATCGTTATCGTTCCACAACTAATCGTTTTTTTAGGCATTTTGTGCCGAGCACTATCACTCTGTGGAATCATCTGCCAGCAGGGGTATTCCCAAACCAATTCGACTTGGGGAGATTCAAGAAAAGAGCGTACTTATTCCTTATAGGCTGGCCACGCATCCGCGGCTCTGCACGGGCTAAGGGCAGAGGAGTGCGTACCCTTTTTGAGTCTCCTGCTCGTTTGCCATCATTTCTATAAAAAAACCAAGTAAGGGTCTTACAACAACAAGACATACAACAACAGGAACAACAACAAAGTAAAGTATTTACATATGACATGGCGATGCTGTTGCAAAATAATCAATTAGGTGAGCGCCGAGACGATAACACGCCATTTTAATGGTAAAATGTTTGAAAATAACTTAGTTACGATGTCGAGACAGATTTCCAGGAGTTGAGACAAAATAAACAGACACAAAAAGAGGAATATGCGTATTTAGCTGTCTGGAGTCTATATTTACATATATTTTATGATATGGCGTACAACGGAGCAGATATGGTAAGAGAACACCGCTGCATCACAGACAACACCGATCACAGACCACGCTTTGGTTGCGTTGTCGTCTTTATATGTCGCTTAAGAGGCACATTTTCAAGGGTCTCCGATATCCTCACTCATACAGCGAAACAGCATACTCTTCAACACGGCTTTTCCACTTTACGCCGCTTCAACGGTATAACTTCAAGGACCTTCGACATCCTCACTCTGCGAAACACAGTACAAGTAACGTTTCACGTTAAGCATTCTATGAACCAATAATGTACGAATTAGATACATATGAGTATTTAAACACTAAGAAATACCATACTCTGCCTTGCTTAGCGTCAGTGCAAAAATAAACTACTATCCCAATTTGAAATAAAAATTGGTGACTGCCATTGTTATCTTCAGGAATCTGTCTCAGAGACTCTTTCAAAGTAAAATTGATGGACGATGAGTGGAAGTAGATGGAGGTAGACCTAAATGCACAATTTTTTAGTTTTTTTTCTTTTGATTGCTATTGTGTATACCTATGGATCTTTGTGACTGATATAAAAATAAAATAAATAAATTAGCCTCGTAGCTTTAAAGTTTTTAAAGTGAACTATGAAGCGAGAGGTATCGGGTTCGAATCCCGGTCCGAACCATTATATTTTTATTTAAGTTTTATTCGGTCTCTGGAGGACTTGACAGTAGCCGGGCGAATGTCTTAACTTAGCGCACCCGTGGGAGAGCTATGCTAAAGCATATGACGCACTAATTGGGCCGACTTTTCCGAATTGATACCATGGGCTTACAGAATACTCAGCGAAACGATACTTGTACTGTGTTTTGCAGAGTGAGTGAGGATATCGGAGACCCTTAAAAGTGCCGCTTATGCGGCGTAAAAAGCCGCTTACACGACCAATGCGCGGGCTGTGGCGCGGTTTTTCATGAGCAGCGGTGTTCTCATACCTTATAGTAGACCCACCTGCTCCGTTGTGGGCTACAGAATATAAACTTTATTCCATTTATATAGATTTACGCAGGTTGTCGTTAGAAATTGAAATACATTTTTAAATAATACTAAATACTGAATACAAGCAAGTCAATACAGTTGTAATAGTTTTGGGAAATTATTTTTGACTAAGATCGTAGTATATTTCATTTTAGTTTATCACGGACATGTCGGCGATTGATATTTATGAACTGAAATAAATAAATTTACCAATAAACAAATGGCGCGCAGCCCTCGCGTATGCTGGCGCCCGCACAAGCCACAACCCGCCGAAAGGACGTGGAAGACAAATACATTATCCCTGATTGCAATATATTATGCACTTAAAGCAATGCACTGACGTCCTTCTCAATTTGAGCACATCCTGCTTTCTCAGATATTATTGCAAAGTGGGATAATTTGTATAAGCCATTGGTATTATGAGGTTAAATTTATTAAGCCCCTTCGAATATTGTGCTTGAGTCATTTGACTCGACTTTTCTTCTATCCGCTCAAGAATAACTGTGCTGCTATCCGCTCTTTGGTTGTGTAGACTGCTTTTACGCCGGTTAAACTAAACGATATCCTCTGGTATCTTCACTTCCTCATTAAAATACGATATTATTATAATAATATTTTTATTTCCCTCACAAATGTACAATTTATACTAAAATTATAGCACAAATTTATGAAGTCCCTTCGGATTATGTGCATGAGTCATTTCACTCGACTTTCCTATATAGCGGACAACTTTATGAAGGTTTTTGATCGCCGATAGAGACTAAGCGTGGTACTATACCCATTTGGTTGTGAAGCCGGCTTTTATGTCTCCGGTAACTTCAATCAGTGAAATATGGTATTAGTACTGCCACTGTCAATGTTCATCATCATCATCATTTCAGACGTCCACTGCTGGACATAGGCCTCCCCTTCGGACCTCCAAGTATATACCTGTCGGAAGCGACCTGCATCTAGCGTCTTCCGGTGACCTGTCAACACTAAAAGATTTTTCAATGTATTTATCTGTCTTGCTAAATGTGTTTTATAAGAAATATCTTTTATTAGTTTAAATATTTACTAGGTATTATTAAATTACACTTTTTTACATAATAAATAGATATATTCCTATTTGTTTTTGACTAAAATTTAATATAATTAATATTTTGACTTAGCTTATTATTTTATTACAGTGTTATTTTATTTTAAGATTATGTATACCATGTAGATTATAGAGTTTAGAAAAGAATTAATTACACAAATCCATCGACTTCAAATTTACTTAAAATATAAAGAATTTATAAGTAACTATGAATAACTTGCTGTTTGTTAATGAATACATTCGTTATCATATAAATAATTACCACTTCGCAGTGGTTACGTACCACTGCGAAGTGGCCATTCTTCTGAGACCTCATTGACCTAAAACGGTCCATGGCCGAAATAGAAATCCAATAAAGCAAAAAAAATACTTACCTCATTGATTACTTTTCTGGAGATTGGATAAAAATTACTACTTTACTAGTCAATTTACAGCACAGGCGATTCGGAGTTCAAATCCTGGTGACAATGGAACAGGTAAGTCTCCTATGTGTTAAGAGAACACTGCCGCCCATGAACAACCGCGCCAAAGTTCGAGCATTGCTTGTGTTGCCGGCTTTTACGCCGCTTAAGCGGAATTTTTAAAGGCCTCCCATATCCTCGCTCACTCAGCGAAACACACTAAAAATACAGTTTCAAGTACAACAACCATTTCACGCTGAATTAAATATGAATGGATATTTTTTATCATAAGAAAAATTAAAAAATCGTGTTTTTGGATGGATCTTCTATAGGCTTGCATGACAAAATGCTGTAACGGATAAACAGATAAATTAATTAATTAAAAAACATTTATTGAAAACTATTTAGTATTAGGAGTTCAAATAGTGGAGGAATATTTTTTTTTTTTGTTATAGGAGAACACGTATAGGAAATGAAATTATATTTCTTATCATCAGAAAAATATAAAATCCTATTTGCTAAGATATATCCATAGATTTCCATGTCAAAATGGCGTAACAGGTAAGGAGATAAATTGATTTATTAAAATATGTTCAAAATAATTTAGTATTCAAAAAGGAGCGCGCATTGTTGTAGCGGTATCCATTGTGCATTGTTTGATGTCATTACTTTGATAGTATACAAATAGATTTTGGTGGTTTTAATAATAATTTATTAAAATAAGGACCTAGGTACTTAACGGTTATGTGAACTAAAACCTCTTTACATTATTTTAAAGGTGTCGTCTACAGTACTCTCTTTGGTAAGTTTTGGCGCCATCACAACAACTAGCACGTAATGTTTTAAAAAATTCGTGGAGTTTTAAGCTCAAACACTTTGCCAATATGCATAATTAAAGGATAAGTAATATAATCTATTGTGTTGTGATCAAAATTCTTAATAAAATTTAATTAACTTTTTCTCCATGTTCTTATATAGTTTATTCGGTCTTTGGAAGAGCTTGATAGTGGCCCGGCGAGTATTTTGACACTATTACCCATTGGACAGCCAAGCTGAAGCACTAAGTAGGCCGGCTAGTTCGAAGTGACATAATAGGCCAAAATACCAACGTGAAACAGTATTTGTACTGTTTCGATGAAGAAATGAGTATATCGGAGAACCGTGAAATTTTACCACTCCTGCGCGGCGGCGTAAAAGTCGACAACATAACCAAAGCGTGGATAGTAGTTATCCATGGATGGCGGCGATCTTTTACAATTAAAGAGACCCGCCCCGTTGATATAAAATATCTATATACATCTAAAAAAATAATCGGTAAATTTATTTAATTTGATTAGTATGTATTATTAGAAAAAATAAATGACTATTTGTCACTGATATTTATTAAGCTTTTATATATTTATAGCTAAGTGCTTAGGGGTCATTCATTTGTTAGGTAAGCACACATTTGGTGAGTTAACCCCTAACCTACCTATGGTATGTAAGCAGCTCGTGGTTCGCTGGGTATATATTCCGCAGATGTTACGGATCGTACGTTAGAGATACGTTCATATACGTGATAAAATAAAAAATAAATTGTATATAAAAAATCAATTTAAGATAAATTAATTTAAGTTTTTGACCAAATTTATTAATTATTATCTTTTCCTTTAAATTTAATATATTTTAAATTATATAAATATAATTTATCTTTTTCTAGTCCATATAACGACGCGTTTATAAAAGATACCGTAGGTACTATTATTCAATTCATACTGTGTGTACCTATTAGATACGGGAAAAAAGAAATTTCTATTTTAAATATTATTTTGATTAGATTTCGATTCAATCTCATTTTTATCCGCGAATATTGTAAGGAAGCCAAATATAGAACTTTTACTGTATACATGGATTACTCCACTCTCTAAGGTATATTTTATAATTCATAAAGTATTTTTATTTTTAAGTATATATTTAGTTTTTTGCTCCAAATAAACTTATATAAGCGTGAATAGGTAAAATGTGATTTTTAAAGGTATTTTGGGATGGAAGTTGTAATTTAATATTTTAAAAAATTGACTTTACATTAGTCATCTCGTACTTGACAGTTCCGTTGTCATTGACATTTGACATTGATTGTTAGCATTTGAGCAAAAAAAGAATCCGTTTTACCAGTTGCCACTTGTCTGGTAAATTTACTACCTCCAATGTAAATATGTATTTACATAATTTTAATATAACATATTAGTATTACATAATAATAATGTTTTATCTAAAATAGTTATTTTAATTAATCAGAAAAATGTTTGGTCAAACCACATCTGTGCGTATAATGCTAAATACTATAGTAATAAAATATCCGTGGCGACTATATTATCAATGTGCGAAATTTTTATCATCTCAAGCTTATGAAAAAGTTAATGACTTTGGGCCATTGGATTTATATACAAAAAAAATATCAGAAGGCTTGCTAAGCAGAGACACTCACCAAGAAATTGTAGTCAAACAGCTGCAGCATACTTATCATGAAATTGTCAAATTTAATCGCCCTGCTTTAGCAGCAAAACCTAACCCAATATTTTCATTTTTTATGAAAAGTGAACCGCAAAGAATAATTTCTCCACAAGGATTGTATATTTATGGAAGCGTGGGTGGTGGTAAAACCATGCTAATGGATTTGTTTTATGAAACAGCACCGGTAAGACTTACTCAATTTTTGATAATTATTATGTAATGTAACAGTTTTTTTATTATACTCAAAAGATTTACCTACTCAAAAGAATTAATTATAATTTACAATATTATATTTCATTATCTTCCATTTGATAATACCTGTAATAATTTTAGATCAAAGAAAAGTTAAGAGTACATTTTAACTCATTCATGTTAAATATCCATTCAAGGATCCATGAACTTAAAATCAAGTCTGGAAAAGGAGCAAGTTTATTTAAAGACGAAGGATCAACGCCCTTTGATCCCATACCACCTGTGGCAGCAGATATAACACAAGAATCGTGGTTAATATGTTTTGATGAATTTCAAGTAAGTATTTTACTAATTGAATACCTTTGTTTTATTTTACAAAAACTATTTTTTGTAAATTTTCAGATAAAAATATAATTAGTAAAATACTTTGCTTTATTGTTCTACTTTCTATTGGTCACGTTTCTATTTTCCCATCAAATAGATGATTGTTGATTTAATGATAGGCTTAAAGGATATTTTTAGGTAACTGATATTGGTGATGCAATGATATTAAAACGACTCTTCACACAATTGTTTGACAATGGCTGTGTTGTCATAGCGACGAGTAATAGGCAACCAGATGACTTGTACAAGAATGGACTGCAGAGAGCCAATTTCCTGCCATTCATACCAATATTGAAAGCACATTGTCATGTTTTACAACTCGATTCTGGCATTGATTATAGATTGCGCGGAAGTAAAAGCAAATTTGGAAAGTATTTCATGTAAGTAGAATAAGTATTTTCTATTAAGGTGCGAAATAAATATGTCAATGTGTTGACTTAGGTAATTACAAAAAAAATTATACATATCAAATTCATTCTCTTTTGTTTTTTTCAAGGTTCTTGAACAATTAAAAACATAAATACTCTTCTGGATACATTATAAACTTAAATTTGATATAATCAGATTTTATCAAAACTCTAGTTAAATATTTTAAAAACATTTACTTATGGCAATTTAAACTTATTTGTAATGTGTTTGTAGAAACAGTGAACTCACTCCTGAGAACAATGGTGTTGACAATCTTTTTAAATTTTTAATATCAAAAGAGAATGATACAGTGAGGGTCAGAGTAATTAATATATTGGGAAGAAATGTAAAGTTCGCTAAGAGTTGTGGACGAGTACTGGATTCTACATTTGATGAATTATGTGATAGAGTAAGTGTACTTATAAATCATATTGTACTTAACTTCATTTTTATAATAATTCTGTAATTTCTGTTGGTTTGAAGCTTGCATATATTATTGAAACAATTTATTTATCCCAGGACTGGAAACTTAAATTTAAACTACTATATTTGATATTTGAAGGAGTTGTGTTATAAAAATGTGTTTGTTCTATTAAATATTTGTTTTAGCCTCTAGGTGCCAGCGATTACCTTGTTTTATCAAAAACATTTCATACCGTGTTCATAAGAGAACTACCTCAACTGTCTATAGTGAAACATAGGTCACAAATAAGAAGGTTCATAACATTAATTGATACATTCTATGACAATAGAGTGAGAGTAAGTTTGTCTTTATCTAAAATGTGTATATGAAATTATGCTTAAAATTTTGTAAAAAAACAGAAACAAATGATCTTCAACATTGTTAATTATATAATTTTCTAGTAAAAGTTGTTTTTAATAGTAGAAGTTCAAATATGTCTTTGAAATAGATATTATTTGTGACATTTCAAATAATATTTTTAGGTTGTAATAGCAGCTGACTGTGAACCAAAAATGTTGTTCAATTTAGATGATGTTAAAGATGGATATGGTGATGCCGATAGAGCTCTAATGGATGACTTGAGTATTACAAAAGATTCAGTGAGTTTTTTTAACCATCTTCTAAAGACATTAAATTATTATTGTGATATATTTGTAATTGCAACCAATTTTAGTAACTTCAGGGTACTATAAGTTCACTTATACTATAAGTTAACTTTAGTACTATAAGTTGCTATCTTTATTAAAATAATGAAGAAATTCATTGTAATGTATGCCAAGAACTTTTGAAATACAGTAGACTCTCCCTTATAACGATTTCTAAAGGTCTAGTCGTTTTCATTGTAACATTTGACATTGAAATATTGTGATATAGAGAGAAGCCTATTTTTTTAAATACTAAAATACTTTTGAATATTAAAATAAGTCTGTACAATTGTGCTAATAAAATTAAGTGTTCTCATTTATAACAACATTATCTGAAACTAGTAATAAAGTTACTGTAATTCATGTATGTATAGCCCCTATATACTGAAATTGTAATGAAAAAACTTCTATAAGGTGGTTTTTTTCGCCTTTCAAAGCAATGCTCTTTGTCTTTTAAATTAAAACGTCGTCTGTTGCCACTAGATCAATCACTCAGGAGTCAGGACTTATATAAGCACTTGCTTTGCAAACCATCGTTATAGACAGTGCGCGATATCGTTATACAAAGAGAATAAATACATTATATTTATGGCAGATCAATCATGTGTCAATATTATCCTTATAGAGAGAATTGTTATAAACAATCTTCTGTATATTATTGTTTTCATTTAATCTTATGCCAACCTAGTATAGCTATAGAGAGAGTTCCTACTATAGTTTAATTATTCTTAATTTAGTTTGTCAATTAGATTTAATCTTGTACTTACCTATAATAAATAAGAAAGAGCAGATCTTCCTAATACATGCAACAATTTGTTTAAAATGGCGTTCTAGAATAATAATAGAATATATTAAGGAAAATTTGTAAAAAATATGAAATAAATATTATTAATATGTATTTTTTTAGGCAGATTCCCGAGCCGCCATATTTACTGGTGAAGAAGAAATGTTTGCATGCGACAGATGTCTCTCTAGACTCATGGAAATGCAAACAGACGAATATTGGGAGAAATGGAGTAAAAATATATGATAATCGAAATAATTTTAGTAATTTTGTGTTCACTAGAGTAATTGTTAACAATAGGTAGCCGAAATATGAAATGTGTTATTTTGTTACGTTATATATATGGTAGTTTTTCCTGATTCGTACAAAGTACTCAATTTAAGAGCCTTTTTTTAGTGAAACACCCGTAACTTTCACCCGGCAATGGGTAGTGGTGTTCTCTTACCATATAGGAGACCCACATGCTCTGTTATCCGCTATACCATAAAAAAACAATGTTTTGATTTGTTCTAACATCGACAGTTTTGGATGTTCTGAAGCTTTCTGGTACTTGTAAGATATTATGCGGTTTCTTCTATATAAGGTTGTATGTAAATAAATGTTTTGACACACTTTTACAATGTAAAAGATTAAATATTACAATTGACATATAATACCCATATTCAAACAATATTGTGTTTTATAATTTGATTATTTTTTGAAATTTTATGTAATTATTGTGTTGTGTAAGTGATAATTAATAATAAAAGATAGTGAAACTGTATTTGTGTTGCAAAAAATTATAATATTTATAGATTTAAAAATTTTGTTCAGGGCATAATGAACGCACAATTAATTCTAATTTTAAAGTGTTGAAAAAATAGCAGTATTAAGTGACATTCTTAAATAATTTTTCTTTATGATAGTTGAATTAATTGACTCTTGGGCCAGTTTCTAATTTTGACTTGTAACTTTAATATTTATTTATTACCTAAATAAATACTATATTAAATAATATATAATAGGATGACAATAATTGGTCTCAAATTGAAACTAGACATGAGAATACAGACGTCTATTGACAAAATAGCTAAGGTATTTATTTTTGTTAATTAAACGAAAT
The DNA here is from genome assembly GCA_018230265.1 of Delias oraia. Lineage (NCBI taxonomy): Eukaryota > Metazoa > Arthropoda > Insecta > Lepidoptera > Pieridae > Delias > Delias oraia. Next base: position 23,015 of record DWCF01000697.1, on the reverse strand, counting down.
GAAGGAAACTGAGTTTTATTTAATTTAATATCTTATTTATAGATAAACGCCCATTTATTTATTAATACAGGTTCCTAATATTTATGTAAAAAAATTGTAAATAAAGCATAAAAAATTAAATTCAATTAGGATCTGTTTGGATTAATATCTGTAGGTGAATATAATTATCAGAACAAAGTTTTATCTGTATCACCTCGATGTTTCTAGTTATACAACCGAATGTATTTGATGTATGTTCTGCCGTGCACCACGATTAGCTGCCAGCAGAGGTATTTTCATACCAATATAAAGTCGAGATCTTCAAGTAAATTATATCGTATCTATTCCTTAAAGGCCGGCAACGCACCCGCGGCGCTGCAAGGGCTAGAAGTGTACGTGTGCCACGGGGGCGAAGGAGCACTTATTATAAGTGAGCCTCGTGCTTGTTTGGCACTGTTTCCATAAACAATTATTTAAAACAAAGATATTCGACATATGACGTTAGTATCTAAGTATTTTATAATAAGACTAATTTTTTCTCCATTATCAAATTTTAATATATAACACCAAAAGTATTGAAAGCAATAATTAAAATCAAAGGATTTTAATGAATTTTTGGTAGAATCATAATTGTATGATATGTAATCAAATAACATTATAAATTATATCATTCACATATTTGTAGGCAAATGTTAGATTTTTTTGAATATTTGTTATTTAAAAAAAGTATGTAAATATTTGAAAAAAAGTTTTTTCAATACAAAAGATGTCTGTAACCAATTTTTATACAGTTGCGATTATATTGAGAAAATAAAATACGATGTTAACATTGTTTTAATCACTATCTAATCATCTCACATCTATCACATATCTAATCGTACATATGACTGTAATATTCTTGATACACGTGAATATATGTTTCCTTCTCTGAGGGCGTCATGGTCGCGATGACGTCATCGTCAATACTTGTCAACGCCAATGGCTTCCCGTTCACCATCACCGTCGGCACATTGTCATCCGACTCCGAGTCTTCGCTGTCCATTTCGGCTGAAAATTTAACAGTTTTGCTTTTAATAACCTTATACAGTGAAATCTTGATCCAAATTTAGTCGAAATTCTTATTAATTTGAAAAAAAACTCTTGCCTGCCACCGAAATAAATAGAATTTTTCCGCGGTAGGTATCTCCAATTAATTAGACTTTGTGAATCGAACAAAATGTTATTTCTCTACGAGGCATTGATGAGAATATATATTGTCTATAACTCGAATTACAAAAACGAGACTCCGTAAGTAAAATTTGTGGCGTCTTGGTATCGTAATTATATTACAACCCAGGCCGAGATGCGTTTAGTTTTTTTGTAATGTAAGCATTTAATTTTCATTTAAATTTCATAAGTCGAATTGTTGTTTAATTTTAACGCCACAACTCGAAAGATATTTTTATAAACCGCATCTTAATATGTCAAAGTCCTGCTTAAGCGGTGTAAAAACCCCGACAAGACAACCTAAGCGCGGACTGTGGCGAGGTTAATTGTCGTCGGCGATTACTCTTACCATAAAGAAGACCTCAAATGCCCGCTATACAAAATTATTTTTAGATATTTATCAAAAAAATCTGTGAAATATATACCAATAGCAGCAACTTCGTCTTTCAGCTTGTATGGATCTTTTGATTCGTTGTCGCTCGAATCGGAGCTGTCTGGGTCGGCGCCTTTCTGAGAGTTCGCGGCTGTATTTCCTGCAATTGTATATACAGATTATATTCACAAATGCCTCACACAATACCTTAGTGTCTCTGTGGTGTAGCTATGATGGTTAACACAATTTATTAAATTATTTAAATAAAATCGAGTATGTTTTATTTAAATTTCGGCCACAGTAAATAGGCCATATAATTACAATATCATTATAAATTATCGCCTACTAGCAGCCCTGTACGTGCTTCGATACGTATAAAAAGTTTCAATTTGACAGTAAATTAACAAAATGATTCGCCATATAATGTGATACGAAAAATGTGATAAATGAAGAATCGTTTGACCGATTCTATAAATACTTCACGTAAACCATTTACGAAATAATCAAAACAGCCTTAATATTTGAATTGGAAAGGTGAGCCCGTTATATAGATGTGCTATTTCTTTTGTTGGTATAGCGTACAACGAAGCGGGCAGGTCTTCCATGTAGTAAGAGAACACTGCTATTTATGAACAACCGCGACACAAACCGCGCATTGGTTGTGCTGCCGACTTTTTACGCCGCTTACGCGGCATTTTTAAACGGTCTCCGATATCCTCACTCACTCAGCGAAACACTGCTTCTACCGTTTCGAGTACAACAATTATTTCACGTTGAAGTTCTCTTACCATACAGTTGACCCACCTGCTCTGTTGTTCCAATACTATAAAAAACTGTTTATATGTATGCCCCATTAGATATCTTTTAAAGTAGAATCGTCGCTTAAAATAACAATTTACCTGGATTCTGTTTCTCGTGAGCCAGTAATACTGACATGATGTCGTCATTCTTCTCTTTGCCTGAGCTCTTATTGCTGGCGGCATTCGCGGCCTTCTCCAACGCCATGTCTGTAGAGTGGACACTGTCGCTCTGAAAATATATTTTTTTATGCTATAGCGGACATCAGAGCAGGTGGGTCTCCTATATGGTAAGAGAAAACCGCCTCCTATGAACAATCACGCCAAATTCCTCACATCGGTTGTGTTGTCGACTACGCATTTCAATCGCCACTTTTAAGGGCCTTCAATATCCTCACTCACTGTGCGAAACACAGTACAAGTACCGTTTTACGCTGGGTATTCTATGAGCCCGTATATTATTCATGGTAGACCTATTAAACCACTTAGCTACGATACTCTTAAAATTGACTTTACCTGATCATTTGCGGCAATGGTACTTTCTACCATCCATACAGGTCTCTCCTTCCTAAGAGCTGAGGCATCATTAGCGTTATCCGTATCACCGATGGTGATATCGACTCTGGTTTCTTCAACAGCAAGACCCTGGCTGCGTGTCGCTTCACCAGACCATTCCATGCCAGACCCTCGTAAAGCAGATTGCTTGTTTGTGAGTCTGGAAATGTCAGCACGAAATTCAGTGAAACAAATTCTTAAAACATGTTAAAATTCACAAAAACATCAAACTTACACGCAATAGTATTGGAACTGTTGCAACTCTATAAAGTTAATTCTAATCTTCATTTTTAAGAGCAAATAGCTGATTTATGAGCGATAAATCGTACCAAAAAAGCCAGTAACATAGCTAAACTACTGGTATTATACTTTTTTATAATATAAAAGACAACGGAGCAGGTGGGTGTCCTAAATGGTAAAAGAACACCGCCGCTTAGAATAATACACCACTCTGAGGAATCAGCTGCCAGCAGGAATGATTCCAAACCAATACGTATTGGGGATCTTTTAAAAGAGGGTATTTCTTAAGGCTGACAATGCACCCAAGGCTCTACAAGGGCATGGGGTGTCCATGGGCGGAGGACCACGTATCCTAGGTAAGCATCCTGCTCATTTGTCACCATTTCCAAAAAAACCACCTACCCGCGTATGGTATTAATATCCACGGGTTCTGGCTCCAATATCTCCGGCGCGAGCTTTATTCCCTCGACTTCTCTCAATAATATGTACAACGTTTCGAGTTGCTCATTGAATTTGGCCAGTAAGAGCCGCGAATCCTTCTTCGGGAGAGCTGATTGGTCTTCCTCAACCACTTCGCTGCAGAAAGTGCATCTGAACTCTTGTGTCATCATGTCGTACAGTTGGTCGGCCTGTTTATAAATCACATCTCAAATTCAAGATAATATAATATATTTCACCCGTGGGAGAGCCATGCTTAAGCATATGCTGACGCACAAATTATGCCGGCTCGTCCGAAGTGATACCACGGGCGCACAGGATACTTAGAGTAAAACGGTACTTGTACTGTGTTTCGCAGAGTGAGTGAGGATATCGAAAGGATACATACAAAATATGCAAACACACGCACACACATATAAGACACTTATTTAAAACTAAGTTCAGGGAGTGAAAATAAAATTGTTTTCAATTTCTAATTAACTTTGGTGAGAAAAGCGATTGCGAAAATTAATCATTTGATTTTTTAAGTAGCGATTCACAATAAATGTGCAATATATGAACATTATATTGCCAAATTATCGTATTTTTTAAGAACCTTTTTATGACAAGTAAATTGAATTGCATTTGTGACTTCACGCACCAAAGTCACTGTATATGTACAAGGTTTACCCACACAAAGCCGCGCGCAAAGCTGAGTTGAACTATGTGTACTCAAAGACTTGAACGATATTCTCGCTTGAAATTTTAATAATAGCGATATTTCCGCACCAACACCGATCTTAACAGGGACAACGCATTTTTAAAGGCATTTTTAAGGGTCTGCAATATCCTCATTCGCTCAGCGAAACTCAATAGAAGCACCGTTTCAAGTAACTACCATTGTACGCTGAGTATTCTGTGAGCCCGTAGCATTACTAAGGGCGAGCCGGCCCTAATAAGTGCGTCAGTATGGCTCTCCCATAGGTGCGACACTATTAAGACGCTGTCAAACCCTTGCAAAGACTGAATAAATTATAAATCAAATTATATTTTATAATTGTCCAGACCGCGATACGAACCTAATACCACTCGCTTCATAGTAGACTTATTAAACTATTTAGCTACGAAGCTCTCACTTGCAGCTCACCTGGGGCTAAAGGTGTCCTTTAGTCATGGACAGCTTATCCCAGACGAGTCTACTCTTATGTATATATATATTCATCACCAGCCTATCTATTCCACTGCTGGACATAGGCCTCCCCTAAAGACGCCCACCTATTACGATCTTGAGCGATCTGGATGCAGCGGTTGCCCGCGACCTTCGTGAGGTCGTCTCTCCATCCTTTCATTCACATAATAAAATATAAACCTCTAAATCTGTGAAAGTCTTCCCGCAAGATGGACACTTGAAGCTTGCGCGACTAGTTGCGTCACGCTCTTCCGTCTCCAAGCGTTTACGCATCAAGTCCAATTTGTACTTCACGACATTTACAAATGTCTTGTAGTTTATAAAATAGTAGTTGACCTTCTGAGCTTTGCCATCAGGGCCTGAAATTTAATAATAATAAATAAATTTTTTCGTTTGGCAGAGAAATTTAATTGCATCTACCCCAAAACTGTCCGTTCTATTAAATTTCGATTGTTAATTAAGAGATAATACAGCGTTAAATGTTCGACTGTCGTAAAATCCTTTTAATATAAATGCTGAATTTCTAAATGAAAATGACGGCTTGAATGCCATCCAGTCATATTTTAATGACTATTTAGGAGACAAAAAGGTAGACAAGTTTGCCAAAGAAGTTTTAAAAGCTACGGAAACCATAAATCCGCTGACATAGAATATAGCTTAAATTGACCCAATTACGTAAAACCAGCTGACCTGTTTCCATTTTTAATCTCACTTGAATGAATTTATCATTTTTGAGCGTCGCTATCCGCGCTCGCAGCATTTTGCGTTCGAATTTTAAAAGCTCACAGATATCATCCTCTTTCATACCTGAAAATATTGAAATGAGGTTAAATATAACATAACCTACATTTGCGCTTTATGAAAAAAATTAATTCCAGTTTTATTTCAACTGCGGTAAATACTAGACTGCGATGCATTTTGTTGCGGACGGCTCTCCTTGACTGGAGAAATCCGCCCATGGACAATGGTTTGGTTGCGTTGCGTGCTTTTTACACAACTTGAGCAGTATTATTTCAAAGGTCTCTATGCCTTCACTCAAACAGTACTTAAATACTGTTTTATACTGAGTATTATGGGTGCCTGTGGTATCACTTCAGACGAGCCGGCTCAATTAGTACGTCAGCATGGCTCTCCCACGGGTAAAGACGAATGAGTGATCAAACTATACTTTTTATTCTGACCGAGGATCGAACTCGATACCTCTCGCTTCGTATACCTACCGTTCTTAAAAGAACTTATAGCTACGAGGCTATTAAATATCGTAAGCCCGATCGAAACTCAGGGCAAACAAATTTCTGCATTGAAATGAAACATTCTATTTTACGGATAAACATATAGTTATAATTTTTGAAAACTTCCATCAGTTTAAGATATGTATATCACATTTGAAATGGTTGAGTAACTACGAAAATTCCTTATTTAGGATTATATTATCATCAGCCTATCAAGTCCACTGCTGGACAGGCCTCCCCCAAAGACGCCCACCTATTGCGATCTGGATCCAGCGGTTGCCAGCGACCTTCGTGATATCGTCTTTCCATCGCGGATTATATTTATTAAGGATATTAATATATACTTACATGGATTTCTAACCAACATATCAACTATAAGAGCATCTTCTATGGTGTAAAATCCTCTCACCACGAGCCGAGCCAACTGTTTCAAACTGCTTGGGACTTCAGTTACCAAACGCTCCTCAGTCATTTTTGACAACTACCTGCATAGTTTATTCATTTAAAACTTACCACTACAACAATGAAAGTATAGGATACATAAAAATTATGAAAATAAATTTTAAAAGGTGTAGAGCTCGGCTGTATGCCCCAGTTTTTAACACCCATACACACAAATATAATAGAAAAAAAAACATTAGAACACCATACATAACATTACATTCATCATCATCATCGTTTCAGCCGTAAGACGTCCACTGCTAACATTACATTAATCAATTGAAAAAATAAGGCATTGCTTGAGCACAAATTAAAATAATCAAAGGCCGTCACCGGACTTTAACGATAGATACACTCGTTCTATATCTAGTATTTAATAAATAAAACAGTGTATACAAAATTGTGTCATTTAATCTTAACGACAATAATTAACATACAATACACAATAAAAAATTATTTAAAGTGTACAATAATTGCTTAAAAAATGACCAAAAATGACTTTCAAAAACGTTCAGCATAACAAAATTTACGTTGAACTGTACAAAAGTGATTTAAACTATGTAAAGTCGTTGAACAATCAAGTCAAGTAGTAATTATATAACTACTTGTTGAGTACTTAAAATTAAATATTGGCAGTGTACATTAAAAATTCCACCCGTGGAGATAAAATTAATAAAAAATTAGTCTTAATCTGTGTTAAAATTAGAAAGTTTTCTAAATACTAATGTTTCAATTAAAAAATTTGAGGACCATGTATAACATATAATACAATAACTTTTAGGGCAAGAATTACTAATATTAAAATAATTTTTGAACAATTACAAAGGATAAAAAATGACCTTTAAACATAGGAATCATTAAATACAATAAATTAAGGTTTTAGTTTTAAAAAACACCTACATCTAAAGCCGCCTTGTTTAGGCAGCATATTGAAGACCGAGTGGATGGTTTAAAACTTATTTCATTTGAAATTCTTTTAATGCTCTACAAATATAAAAATATATAGATTTTATTTATTTTCGCTCTCTACTTATTGTTATTGAGAATAATCAAATTATATTACTGTAGCAGTTTTTACGTTTTCTTTTTGACACCACATTATAAAAACTGATTAGACTAAACATAAAATAAATCAGTCTTATTTCAAGAAATCTTGACTCACATATAACTACTGTGAGTTGAGCAACAAAATTGTGCGAAATAATTTAAGGAAATCTAATTATTGTTGTGAGTTTTTTCAAAATATTGTAACCGTACACATTGAAAAACACATTCCTAATGAAATGGTTAATTACAAGGATATCAGGAAGAAACAGGTATGAATTACGTTTGAATTAATTACATTCTGCACTACCTTATTCAGAGTGAGTTCTTTCTAAAATCATTTGAATATTGTCTAATGTTTGATAAATAACTCTAAAGTTAGGACGATCACTGGGACTGTGATTCCAGCACTGTTTCATTAACTCGTACACACACCTAGGTGTGTTATCAGGACAAGCGAGGACATTGCCGTCCTTCAAAAACCTAACTACTTCTTCATGGGTCATGCCAAAGTATGGCTGTAAAGCAAACGAAAATATCTCCCACAAACATACACCATAAGCCCATACATCTGATTCAAGTGTATATTTGTTGTATAAAATACTTTCCAAAGGCATCCATCGTACAGGAATGGCATCATGCTCGTCTCCTTTATAGTAGTCTTGTAGATAAATCTTATGAGACAAGCCAAAATCAGCTATTTTAACAACCATATCATCATTAATTAGACAGTTTCTAGTGGCAAGATCCCGGTGAACAAATTTTCTATCTGATAAATACACCATGCCTGAAGCAATCTGTCTTGATATATGTAAAAGATCTAAATGGTTTAGTGGAGCCACTAAGAGACGCAAATCTTCTCTATTTTCAACACCTGGGGGATAATTCGGTGCAGTACTACAAGCCCGCAAGTATTCATTCAAGTCTCCTTTGCCCATGTATTCAAATAATAAGCACATTGGTCGTCCAACAGCACATACTCCTAGCAATTTAACAATATTGGGATGATCAAAATCTGCAAGTAAACAAGCTTCTCTCTCAAAATCTAATTGTAAGTCATGGGATGCTTCATCTTTTAACATTTTCACAGCCACTAAAGTGAATTCTTCTTCAGGTACTAACCCTGGTGCTTTTGCTTGAAAAACTCTACCAAATGCTCCTTGGCCAAGATCTCTGATATAAATTATGTTATTCCTAGGGAACTCAAGTTTTTCCAGTTTTGGGTTGAGTTGTGCTCCTGTGGTGTGGTATGCCATATTGCTAGGTAGTTTATCCAAATCTATATCCATATTTTGAACATTCCTTCTAGATATATTACATTTTGAGTAATGGTTTTTCAAAAAATAGTGACACAATAGGGCAATAGATGCTATTCCTAAAATACAACCAAGTCCACCTATTGACAGTAAAAGTACAAAAGTTGGGGTAAAGTAGTTCTCCATAATGATTGGTCCATTAATATTGTCAATTGTGTTCTCAGAGGAATTGGCACATGGTGGTACATCACAATATTCCCATCTCACTGCAGCATCCATAGTGTAGCACCATGGTTTGCGTTCTTCCCCTCCAGCATTTCTACAATAGTTAGTTGCATTCTGCACTTCAGGAAATACAAGTGGTGGTCTAGTATGTTGGTGGGGATACTGTGACTCCCATGCCTGACAGGCAAGTCCAGTTTCTGTCACATTTGTAGTTCCCTGATAATAACGGCCATTATCATGATAACAGGTAGTTGTTACTTGACTGTAGTCAATTTCTGTTATTCCCGTATTATGACAAGTTACTTGTGAGCCTTTTCCTGAAAACTTGGGAAGTCTTTCACATTCAGGAAACCTAAAATGACCTCTGGATTCAAAGAATACACCTCGACGTTTTTGTTCTTCAATGACAATCCAAGCATTGTAGCAAAACTGCATTTTCACAGCCATACAGTCTTCATAACATAAAGGTAAAGCCATATTTCCAAGTCCATCTTTGTTTATACACTTCGGGAAAGCATAAGCACAAAGTAATTTTTCGGCTTTACTTCTACATGGTTCTTTTAATGTCGAAATCATTTCTCTCCAAAGACCTGTTGTAATTTTCTCATTTTCAAGACCACCACTTTGGTTGTACCAGACGTATCCCGTTGAAAAATGCTTGCAAATTTGACCATTATATGGTCCACAATAAAGAAACACTGATCGGACAGAAACAAGTAGAACAATTATTTGTATTAACACCTCCATTGTACGTGCAATCCACTATTTACTGGTTTCTCTTTTATTTAATATCTGCATTTTAGAGCGATTTATTTATTTTGAACACAGAATTATTATTAATTGTGTTAGATACACAATGGCGTCCTACACTTAAGTTATTTTAAAATATTGATTTTGTTTTTCTATATCTCCTCGCTCGACGCAAGCTATGATTACGTTCGAGTGTTGGGTTGGGAGTCCGGGAAATAATTAGACACTGAATGACATTTCTTAGGAGTGACACATAACCGAACAGATGAAATGAGCGACCTCTATACGAATGCCAAAATTATTTTATTAGTCTATTATATTTTTCAACAAAATTATAGTGGCTATGTATAAATAAATTATTTAATTCATTTAAAAATATAACTAATATTTAAACATTCACCGAATTTCGGTTAATGTTTAAATAACATCACACAAACCAATATCTGTGGGGAACAGTAATAGCTGAAATTGTAAATTATCGTTGGTGAATTGTCAAGACGAAATCTATTGTCAAATTATTCCAGACGGCACACAAACAAAATAAACGATAGTGATAAAAACCTGCAAATGGCTGCTATTGAGAAGGTTAAAGTTGTTGTCCTCGGCGATTCTGGTAAATCAGTGTTCATGAGTTTTAATTTTTCACTTTTCACATCGAAACTATTTTAAAAAACTTGTTTATTAAAAATATAATACACAGCTAACGTTTGCTTACATGTTTGCGGCAACCATGACACTAGTCTTAAAGTTAGACAACTTTCAGAAACAAACCGCGGGAAAATTTAAACGTCAGCGAAATTTCCTAAAACTATATGTACATATTATATAAAGGTTGGAAATTTTACTAAATAGTAACTATTTTAAGGTGTGGGGAAAACGTCATTGACATATTTAATTGCACATAATAAACCGCTTTTGTCTCCTGGTTGGACTGTTGGATGTTCAGTTGAAGTAAAATTGCATAGATACAAGGAAGGAACTCAAGCACAAAATACTTTTTTTGTAGAACTATGGGACGTAGGAGGGTCAAATAATCACAGAAATACTAGAAATGTATTCTATCAGCCAACCCATGGTATGCAAGTCATATTACTATTTAAAAATAAACAAAGTTAAATAATAAAATTGCAGTGTTGATCTATATTTCATTGATTTTAGGTATCATACTAGTGCATGACTTAACAAATAGAAAAAGTCAAATTAATTTGCAGAAATGGCTGTCAGAAATATTAAATCAAGGTTCAACAAATACCACATTCCAAGATGTTGACCCAGAGCAATTTCTAGGATCAACACAGGTTTAATATTAATATCTTTTATGCTTAATTCACATGTAATATATATTTATTTATTTATTAAAACTTACAAATACAATTATTATTGTAAATTTAAAATGGAGACTTCTATAACATTTTCTATAAATTTTTAGATTCCCATACTAGTAATTGGAACCAAATTTGATTTAGCTGAGGAGAAACAAAGGAAAAATCAATATAGACGGCTTGCAAGTAGTATAGCAGAGCAGTGTGGAGCTGATGAAATATTTGTAAATTGTTTTCAGCCAAGGTATATTTTTAATTATCTTTTTTTGTTTTAAAAGTTTGTAAAAGGTTATTGAAATATATAGATCCTTAGTACAAACATTTAGAATATACATTATATATGTAATTTATACTAACATATTCGGCTTCTAATTGATAAAAAAATATTTTAGGAGTCTGGCGCCAGGTACAAGCAATTCTGTGAAACTAACAAGGTTTTTTGATAAGGTATTTTAATAAATATTTTAATTTTAATAAAACTTATTACACCCCATTTTAACACCCAGATACAAAATATTAATATTCAAAAAACTTTTAATTTTTAACAATATCATACAAAGTTCTAATTGACTTTTGTATAGATAAAATATTTAAATAATATATAAACTTTAATATTTGTATTTATATCACAAAAATTATAATTACATACAGATGACCATAATACTGAGTTTGTTCAATTAAACCAAAACCAAGTTTCAAAAAACTAAAACCTACTTATGGTATCCACAGATAATAGAGCGGCGATATTATTCCCGCATCAGCCCGTTTACAGACAAGCGTCGTCCGATCCCGCCGTACATTATGGCCACTTCAACACCTCTTTCAAATAACAAAGCCTCACATTACCTTAGCCCCCGGTTTTACCACATGGACTGATAGATAAAAATATTATATTCGTTAAATAAAGCTATATTTCTGTACTTATTACTTTCGAGTTTTATTAAAGGCAACTATTTTTCACACTATTGACTCAGTTTATTTCAACTTAATTCAGATAATGCTAACATTGTAAGTACCATTAAAATATTGATAAATAATAGAAAATTAGTATTTTTTAATGATCGTTGCTTGTTACAATTTTATGATAAGGCAATGCAGTTGGGTCTCATAGTAAAAGAACACGGCCACCGATGGACAACCGCGCCACAGCCTGTACTTTGGTTGTGTTGTCGACTTTTTATGCCGCTTAAGTGACATTATTGTAGGGGCCTCCGATATCACACAGATTATTTTGTGAACCCGAGGTATCACTTCGGACGAGCCGGCCGAATTAGTGCGTCAGCATGGATCTCCGACAGGTAAACAAATATATTGGTGGCTTTTTGACAACTATATTGGTGGTTAGCTTCTCTGAAATGTCTGGTTCAGAAAGAAAAGGGAAATTACTAATTTTATCACGTCAGTTATCATAATCTTAGATTCTTGATAACAGCTCTAGGCTTATCCCACAATAAAAGATGTACACGCTAATTATATTATATTCACGGTTTTATTACCTAAAACCATTAAATTGATGTGTCTACCAGTTCATATTTATACTAAACTGTTCCTATATGTAGACTGAAGTCTGAAGTAAAACTAAACAAAAACATAACTAGAGCAATGTGTTTGGACCACAAGAAGGTAAAATAGCTTAACTCGACGATGTACTTAAGTGTGTCCCTACAACATCCATTTACAACGTCTATATTTAGAAAAGAGAATATAAAGAATAAAAAATATCCGTATAGAGTATATTAAAAGTTTTATTATATATCACGTAGTCAAATTACAAAGCCCAAACTCGTACGTAGTCGACCTGCAAGGCTGCATCTTCACCATTCCATGTATTCAACCAGGCATTGCGTGCATTCCAGAAATCTCTTGGTGCCTGAATTAAAGAAAAATTATCAAAATCATTATTTTAATTATTATATTATACATATATTTAAATACAAAGAAAATTTATGAAACATCCATGTTTCTAGAAAGAATTCACCTAAAGATAATATAAAAATCAATTAATTTTATTAAAATCTTTATATGTCTTTGAAATACTATAAAACGTACTATTAGAGTTTTTAAAGTTATTTTTATTTGTTTTTTATAACTTAAACCACACTGCAACCACAGGTTATATAAACTTGTAGAGTTAACTTACAGTTGGTGAACCATTCCCCCAAGGTTTGGGGTCTGGGTTTTGTACTCCATCAGGAAAATAACCATTAGTTCCGCCAACAGCCAGGTTCATAATTAGATAGAACTGTAAAATACATTTTACACCATAACCCAATAATGCTATTGTGACTACCATTCAAATCAAAACATTTGTTTCGGAGAAATCCTTATATGTATTTATAACAAACAAAGTCTGTACCCAAACTTTTTAACTTTGGATTTAACAAAAAATAATATAATAAAATTTTGTAAAAGATACGAAAAATATGTTATAATAACTTTCTAGATTAAATAATATCAGAAATATGCATTGTTTTTCTTGTGTGTATTTGTAATAAGTACCTTTTGATCGAATGGTGCCATCCTGGTACCAGATGTCCAGGGATTATCAAGGGTAGGGTTGCTTCCGAATCCCCCGAATTCCCAAAAACCACCGTTGGGTGGTGCAATGAATCCAATTACCTGATCATCAATGCTGAATCGGAGATGGTCTGGAAGAGAAATATAAAAATACATATCATGAATATACTTTAAATCGATTTCAAATAATAACTGTGTGATTTTTTGTATTTTAAAACTTTCAAAGATTGCCTGCTGAATTTACCTTTTTATTAATTTATTTTATTGTGGGCCACACAGCCAAACGCTGCCGTTTTTATTTCTGTAATAATTATAGTACTAGGTATACTTATTTAATTTTTTACTCGCAACAAGTAATTTTCTTTTCTTTCTTTATAACTTATATATGAATTACCTAATTGAACGTACAAAATTATATATCACAGTAAAAGTGTCTTAACTGTCACACCCGTGGGAGAGCCATGAAGAAGCATACACTGATGCACAACTTGGTCCGGCTCGTCCGAAGTGATACTACGGGCTCACATAAATTGTATTGTTTCGCTGTGAGAGTGACGATATCGGAGGCCCTTAAAAGTGCCGTTTAAAAAGTGCGGCGTAAAAACCTGGCAACACAACCAATGCGCGGACTTAGATAATCTACTTACACTGTAATAAATAAAGCTATCTTACTTGGTGTCCATTCAAGTTGGTATCTGTGGAAATTTCTGTCATATCCTTGGTTGTTTCTTCTGATCCAGTTGGTTCTCTCCCATCCGTTCAAAGCTGGGAATGGTCCAAAGTGCAGGGTAGAAGCGGCTTCTTGTGTTCCAATATGGTTTCCATTTGAAAACATGTTTCGGTTTCCGCGTGATTCCATAATATCGATTTCGCCTGACGCAGGCCATGTGCCGTACGAATTGAAGGCAGGCATCATCCAAATAGCTGTGGAATAAATACAGGTTACTACATATAACACACTTAAAATCATAACATCATGAGATTTCGTTAAAAAAAACATATATAATCGGATCACTAAATAAAAAATATTTCTCTTTATTTATTTTCAGTATAATGACATAGATAGGTATCAAATTCTAATTATATAAAGTTATTAAAAGTATCAAAGACAACATGGTATACTATAATGTTAAGATTATAATATTATTTTATTATTTATGCTAGTTTAACTTTACTAAGTTTACCTGGCCATAACCAATCACCAGCAGGCATCTTAGCTCGTACTTCAACGCGTCCGTAGCGGAAACTGAAGGACTCTACCGTACGAATCCTAGCACTCTTTATAGGGTTTATGATGTTTTGAGCTGTTCCTGTCCGCTCGCAACCATACCATTGTGGGTTTGTACATCTGTAAACCGGACAAAATATACTCGGTGATACCCTATTAGTTATTTACGAGTAATACTCTTATTACTTATGGAGCATGTTTTGTAACTAGTTAGTTATAAAGAAGTTAGTTTCTGTATGGTTTATGCAGCATATGTATGATTTTAAAAGTGTATCATAAAGCGAGTGGTATAGGATTCGAATTCCGATCTCGACAATTATAATTTATAATTTATTCGGTCTCTAGAAGGGCTTGACAGCGGCCGGGTGAATGTCTTAATACTATCGCTTCCGTAATAGAGCCACGCTGACGCACTAATTGGATCGGCTGCTCCGAAGTGATACCACGGGCTCACAGAATACTCAACTTGTACTATGTTTTGCAGAGTGAGTAAGGATATCGAAGGCCCTTAAAAGTGCGCTTAAGCGGTGTAAAAATCTGGCTGTTCATGGGCGGCGATATTCTCTCACCATACAGGGGATAATAAAGTGATAAGTATAGATTTATAAAGTGAGAAATATTTATATTCTATACACATCCAATTTAGCTTTCTGTATTGTTTTTACAATGAAATTTAAAATATAAATTCATAATAATAAATTATAGGTTATGTAAACCAAATAAAACGTATAATGTTAATTATTTTCTAAATATAACATAAATTACTATATGAGGCCATGAATGTTTGTATGTTTGAATACATTTTCATACTAATATACCTTTTACGTATACTTTGCACGAATGTATCAACTTGTTACTAAGCACTTATAATTATAGTAATTAATAAAATCAGATTAAATACATAATTTAATATAGTTCTTATTTGATATGTAATCAGCCATCTTTCACGATTAATAAATTAATTGTATAGATTCTTATCTCCATTTATATATAATTTCTTTTATAAATCAAAACGATATCTTTTGTTATTTTTTTTATTAATTAAAGTATGCTCAAATAACACATTGTTTCTTTATAGGTATTTACTTATGATTTTTTTTAATTTATCGGAATATTACTAAATCACCTTAATTTACCAATGTGTTGTATGTTGGCGTCTTATTAAAGGTTCTATATTTATAAATCATTTTTTTTATTTTTTTATATTGCTTTTTATTACATAGCGGATAAAGCGTCAAGGGCGGTCTCCTATGGTGGCCACCGCGCCATAATCTAAGTTTTTTTTAATGGAAATAGGGAGGTAAACGAGCAGTAAACGAGGATAATCTAGGTTATGAGGTCCTCCGCCATGTTGAGCTGCGGGTGCCTTACCGGCCTTTTATGAATAAGTACGCTCTACATGTTTTGGTTATATTGATTATAACTTAGTGCTTTAGGTATCGTCACTAACTCACACAAAAAGCAGTACTATTTTACACTGCTATTTTATGAGTCTGTGGTATCACTCCAGACAATCATTGTAGGTACATATATGTTTCTTATCCTTATCAAACAACAAACAAAAAATACCGAGATTGGACCATGTGTAACGAATATATGGATGGAGTTCCACGGTATCCTCTCTGGACTATACATAAATGTTAATAATAACTAAAATAATTTCATATTATATTATATATATATATATATATGTGAATATATATAATATATTCTTATTATATTATATTCCTAATCAGATTTGTTGTAGTCTGTCCTTGAGCTGACCTTGAACTCCTAGGAACCGTGACTGAAATAGCTTGGGGATTACTGGTCTAGAGATATCCTTACCTGTCAGCAGGTGCACCTCCTTCAACATTGAGAACACCGTTGGTGAGGAAACCTTCACCGAATTGGTCCGACGTTAGGGTAGGTTTGATGTACAGAATGCCATTTCTAACGTACGAGTTTGATCGGTTGTTACTGTAGTACTGGAACTCCCAGTTCTATAAAAACAACATTATACAATATTCCTCATGATAAATGGGATAGAAAATGCTGACGGAAGTAACATCTCTAGTATCACACAGAATACTCAGCGTGAAGTGGTAGAAGTAAAGATATCGGAGGCCCTTAAAAATGCCGCATAAGCGGCGATAAAAACCGACAACAGAACCAACGTGTAGACTGTGGCGCGGTTGTTCATGGGCGTGTTCTATTCCCATGGAGCCCCATCTGCTCCGTTATTCTATATACCATAAAAAATCAGAGGTGTTGCAGAAACTGAAAAGGAATCTTTTAAATTAAACTAAATTTATATATATATAAGAATAAAAAAAAAATATATTAAAAATTAAATTAGTTGTTTTTTGAAAGTTATCTTTAAAAAGGTTTTATCACTATCCTAGCTATAATGTTAAGAATCTTACACCGCCCCCCGCGAGTGTATTTTCATGTTGCCATTTCTCCAAGTCGAATTCCTCGAAATCATCAGCGAAGATCATTGCACCAGAACAGACTGTGACCGGTGCATGGCTCCCACTGACAGTGGTAACGCTGGACCAGCAAGCTGATGCAGTTGTGGCCAATGCCACCACCCCCAATAGTGCCCACATGACGCTGTCGAAAATAAAATGTCTTAATTGGTATAGAGTTCAGTAACAGAAAGAGAATATTATAACTATAATACTTAACCTACTTATTTTGAGAGCCTTATAGCGAAATGATTTTATAAGTCTATCACGAAGTGATAAGTATCGGGTTCAAATCCCGGTCCGGGCACTTATAAATTATAATTTATTAGGTCTCTAGAAGGGCTTGACAGTGGCCGAGCGAGTGTCTTAATGTTGTCGTACCCGTGGGAGCGTCATGCTGAAGTACTAATTGGGCACGTCTGACCACGGGTTCACAGAATACTCAACGTGAAATGGTAGCGACGAAAATAATTTTTAGGTTATTATTTTGCATTTTAGGTGACATTATTGGCGTTTTTATAAAGATTCTCAACTTTTTATAATTTTATACAGCTTATGTTTATCTCTAAAATTTCGGAGCCTGTTCCATTCAAACTAACTATTCTATAATTTCTTTTCTAATAGTAGTATGTATAATAAATATAATAATAATAAATACATTAGTATATATTTATTAACAGGTGTAGATTTAGGAATATATTTAAGGCCTTTAATTTCACACTATGATGATGTACGGCAGAAAATGACTAATATTAAATATTACTTTGGACGAGCCGGTTCAATTAGTTGCGTCCACATAAGCTTCAGCATGTCTCTCCCTCGCGTGCGACAGTATTTAAACACTCGCCCGGCCGCTGTCTAGCCCATCCAGAGACCAAATAAATTGTAAATTAAATTATAATTTATAATTGTCCAGAACGGAATTCGAATCCGATACTTCTCGCTTAGTGGTAGATTATTAAACCATTTAATTAGGAGGCTTACAATATTTTTTTAATTTGGTAATTTTTTAATTCTGGATTCTAATTCTTTATATAACTTTCTTACCTCATATATGTGTTATTAAGTGTTTAACATTAATAAAACATTATTTATAATATATAATTACTACGAGCAATAAGAATAAAAATATGAATCCAACAACCAACAACTTACCGAAACTTCGACAAACTGTGATGTTAAGTATACCTTCATATATTCAATTACTATCGTATGATAAAAATGCTGTCAGATTCTAATCTTGATTATTTGCCTCATATCATACAAAAACATATTTAAAACGCCAGTATTTTACAGAAATACCATTAAATTATAAATGTTAACAGTTATTTAGCTAACACAATACAATACTGTTTGATGGAGATATATTCAAACAAATAATGAAATGTCAAATGTTGTGAAGACAGCAATTATTATATATGCTAATATATACAGGTATTGTGTTAATAACATGCAATTGGTATTGTTAGGTAAAACTGTTCATTTTCCTGTATATTTAAGTTCTAAGTGATCTTATCAGCGTACCACGAAGCAAGATCTATCGGGTTCGATCCCTGGTCCGAATAAAAAATGGCGGATAATTGGGTATCGTTTTTTTTGATTTGGCGGGTTCCAAAGATCGGTTAGAGTTTTGGGTTTGAATTCGGTAGGGGGCGTACTGGGCAAGATGAGGTATTTTTTTATTGTATACCGGACAACGGAGCAAATGAGTCTCCTATTTGATAAGAGCACATAACCGATCTACCATTAAATACCGTTGTGTTGCCAGCTTTTTACGCCACTTATGACACATTTTACGCTACATTTTTAAGGGCCTCCGATACCCGTTGCCTTTACCGTTGTCCGATATAGAATAAAATAATTACGCTTAGTTTGTTATTTATATCTGGTGTAAGTAGAATACAAACATAAATATTATTAAACGGTATTTGCAATCAAAATATAAGTCTATCGTCATCATCATTATCTTTAAACTTGTGGAAAAAAGGCCTGGCTTTCCAACATTCCAGGTCCAATTGTTCGCATTCCTGTGACCCTGGTCACGTCTAAAGGCCTACAGGATATATAGCCTTAATGAAGCCCAAACACGGTGCTCAGAAGGTCGCATGGTTCCCTAGACCTTCAATTTTTCTATCTATGACCTGCCACTTCAGCTTTAATTTGAATTTCTGTTTTGTTTTAGCGAAGCTAACGGATCTCTACCATGGTCCACCGCCCATGGACATCCGTGCTAGCAAAACAACCAATGTGCGGACTATGGTGGGGTTGTCTGAGCGGCTCTGTGACCATATAGGAGACCTGCTCCGTTGTCCGCTGAATTATAAAAAATCCATGGTTTTTGTGTTGTCGGCTTTGCGTCGCTTAAGCGGTGTAACTTAACTGGCTTTTACACTCAGCGAAGCACTGTTTTCACACTGATATTCTGTGAGCCCGTGGTATCACTGGACGAACCATCCCAACTGGGTAGCAGCATAACTAGCATGACCAGGTCAACCCGTACGTAACTAACAAATTAAAAAACCTTCATACACAGAAACTCAAGTATTTATGGCGCGAAAATGTCATAAAACCTATTTAAAAAAAGCTTATGTTACGAACACACATTGTCAATGTCCACACTGACAACACAATATTAGTATGTAAGTTATCTAAATTCATCGTTTATTTAAAATTATTTAAAAATGAAGGTAAAATCATGTAAGTGGTAATTATACGGCATCTGCTAATTGCGAAATCGTTGCAAGCTGATAACCGTGAGTAATCCTTTACTGTGAGTTATATTCCTACCAAGAAAATATTCTATGTATTTCTTCAGCAGCCTACAATGGTTTTTTATAGAGGTAAAACTTTAGGGATACGCCTATCGTATTAATTAATATAATTGTTAATAATGAACTTCTAAGAAAACTGAATGTTGTCCCAAGTTTGAATCTGCTTAACTATTCAGAAATTCAACCTGGATGTGTTCCTAATTTAAGCAAGTACTAGTAAACTATTGTACGATATATTTAACAATATTTTATGCTATCCATGGACCCATGACCTATGTAATATGAAAAATAAGTAACAATATTCTTATTTTTCCTTTTTTTAATGAATGTCTGGAGGCAAACGATTTGCTTATCTAGGATAAGCAGTTTTTCACCCATGGACACCCGAGGCCTTGCTGGGCCATGGGTGCGTTGCCGGCCTTTTAGGAATAGGTGCGCTCTCTTTATGTTTCCAAGTCACATTGGTTTGGAAATACCTCTGCAGGCAGCTCCACAGAGTAATAATGCGCGGCACATAATGCTTTAAAAAAGCGTCCATTGTAGAATAACAAACATCGAGGTGATACATATGAAAATTAGTATTCCGCCTCGATGTTTGATGACGGAATTCAGCTGCAGGTATTAACCCAAACATCCCCTATGATAAATGCGATAGAAGATGCTGACAGAACGAATATCTCTATATAGATGTAATTTTCATTTAATAAGGAATAAGATCAAGAAGAATATGAACAAATTTTATCTGTATTACAGTTCACAGAGTATTTTAAATATTGCTTACAGATGATAACCACAAGGATTTTATTAAATAAAAATATAAAACAATGTTGGTCACTTGCAACGCCACTCGCTCAAAATTTCAAGTCAATGAAATCATTTAATCCATCTAACCTTCAGTTCACCCGTTTTCGGTCTTTCGAACCAATCAGATACAAACAGTTGGAACGTTATAATGGCGATAAACGATTGCTCACAACGAAGAAGTACGATTTGCTCAGCATGTCAATGTTTCGCCGGAAGGATCCGAAGAAGAAGCGGATACCAAAATTGATACTACTTCAAAACCCGTTCACGTGGCTTATGACTAAAATTAATTTCGTAGTTTTAAGAAGAGCGTGGGATCCGACTTTCCGCGAAAATGATTTCAAATATGGAACGACACAGGTTATATATAAATCTAAATAATCTATGGATCTATACGAAAGAGTTTTCATACGTAATATTAGGTATTATAAAAGTACCAATATTACGTCCATGAATGTGCTATGAAAAATGCCAGGTCTTAAATGCACTGCTCATGGACAACCGCGCCAGAGTCCACGAATGGTTGTGTTGCCTGCTTTTTACGCCATTTAAACGGTATATTTAAGGACCTCAGTTATCTTCACTCATTCAGCGAAACGGTAGAAGCACCGTTTCAAGTACAACTACCATTTCACGTTGATTTTCTGTTGTATTTTTGACTCAAAATTAAGTTCTTGGAAGTCAATGATTAATTGAACGTTTGAGATAATTTACTTTGTATCTTAGGCCATAACTCGAATCACACATCTGATAAGTGAAGGGCAAATCGGCGAGCTGAATGGTCTACTCACTAAGCCGGCTCGGCTTAGCTTAATTCGAGAACTCGATCGGAACTGGGGTGAAAGACAGAGGGCTCTCCTTGCATTGCAGCATAAAGACATACAGATATCATCGCCGAGAAAAGTCTACTTTATTCGAATAGCTGGTAATTATATAAATTTATAGTAATAAAGCAGTGTTTTTTAGATATATCGGACAATGGAGCAGGTGGGTCTCTTAAATGGTAAGAAAACACCGCCAACACGAAAAACCTCGCCACATGCCGCGCTTTGGTTGTGTTGCTAGTTTTTTACGCCATTTAAATGGTATAATTTCAAGTTTCGCGCTGATCATTCTCTGACCGCGATATCATTTCGGACGAGTTGACCCAATTAATGCGTTAGCATATGCTTTAACATGGCTCCACCATGGGTGTGATACTCGCCCGGCTACTGTCAAGTCCATCCAGAGACCGAATAAGTTATAATTTTTTTAAAAGTATAGCCGACAATGGTGCAGATGGGTCTCCTACACGGTAAGAGAACACTGCCGCTCTTGTATAACCGCGCCATAGTCCGCGCATTGGTTGTGTTACCGGCTTTTTACGCTATTTAAGCGGTATTTTTAAGAGACTCCGATATCCTCACTCACTCAGCGAAACACAGTACAAGTTGCCGTTTCACGTTGAGCATTCTGTGAGCCAGTGGTATCACTTCGGACGAGCCGGCTCATTTAGTTTATCCGCATAGGCTTCAGCATGGCTTTCCCACGGCATTTAAAATAATTGTCCGGACCGGGATTTGATGCCGATACCTCTCGCTTCATGATAGACTTATTAAACAACTTAGCTACGAGGCTCTCAATTATATAAATAATAATTTATTGAATAGTAATACATCTGTTTCAGATAAGAAGTTTTGTGACGTCGACATGGCCTTCTTAGCATTGAAATGGGCTCCTATTAATAACATAGATGCACTGATATTCACGGAGATATTCGCGCGATTCCATCGCGAGTACACACCGAATTGTATACCGGAATGGACTATCGCCTATTTCAAAGTCACCCGCTTTGAAGTTCTACGCCGCTGAATAGTTGGGATAACTTAAAGTTTATATTTTATTAAAAATGTTACAAAATATTTAAAATTTTATTGAATTTACTAATTTTATTATTTGTTTATAAATAAGTATACTCATAGAATACTCGGCGTGAATCAGTTGTGCTTGAAACGGCTCTTGAAATGCAACATAAGTGGCGTAAAATGCCGGCAACACAACCATTGAGCGGATGTGTTCTCTTACCATATAGCAGACCCACCTGTTCCGTTATCCGCTATACCATAAAAAGTATATATAGTAATTTATATGTATAATAAAGTCGGTATTGTTGCAATGATAACTAAAGAAAGGCTCGACAATTTTTGATGACATTAAGCTATGAGCTATCTATATATGGA